>CM056598.1:3932944-4101837 GCA_029721355.1 Tegillarca granosa
GCTAATACAAATGTATTGCTAGATATAAAATATGGTTTTGACATAAATTGTTCCAGTTTTAAAAATGTTTTGAAATTTTGAAACTTACCCATACTAGTGTTTGATAAAGAGCCTAAACTTGTCTTTGGTAGTTTCTGGGTTAGGAATATAGCTAGTTAAGCAAATAAAGCCGTTACAAAACAGTATTGATAATCTGAATATTTTTACCTGCCGAGTGTTTACTGTTTGATGAACTGAAGTTTTGTTTTTATGTGTGTTACAAAACAAAAGGGATGGTTAATCCCTTACAAACATATTAAATCATACACCTAATAACAGTTATTTACTCTCACAGGCGACTATCAAACATAGAAAGATTTTATTATCAGTACGTTCAATATGCTTTTACCTGCATGCTGTTTTTTAATTGATTTTTGGTAGCATGTTCTTTAAGTGCTGCCAAACAAACTGAATTGATAATCATTTGTTGACATATGCTATTGAATTTCTATTAGGACATCCGTCTTACTTGCAGTTAAATATACAGAAAAGATTCAAGCCAAATCTCCAAATAAAATACAGCAGTAAGCTTCTAAATTTAAGTGGATGCATACAGGTATATGGTTCTTCATCAATAGAATAAATTTTACAATTTATTATCAGGACAATTTTCATAAATATTTAAGGACACATGTAAAAATTACTGTTGGATGAAAAGTAACTCTTAACATATTACCTTTAAAAGCAATGTCGTTGTCATGGAGTTTTGTTTCTAACTGGTGAAGCAAATAATTGTTGACCCATTCTCTGTTAACGTTGCTATGGGATACAAAAAAATCGAACTTGTATTTCGAATGCTGAATGTTTGCGTCCATTGAAAACGGCATAACTATGTTTGGAATAGTGTATTGTGCAATGCTTTCACTGTCCTTATCCACTGTAATTGGTGGAGGACGCAGATCCTTTAGTTTTTCTTTACATTCTCTTATAATCTGCTGGTACCTCATCCTTTTGCCTTGCCACTGATTAAGAGCTTCAAGACACGATGATATTAAGGTTTTTCTAACTTTAAAACTTGATTGATCATTGTTAAGCAAGTATTTGATAAAATCAATCATCCCATCAGCACAGTATTTGCAAAGATCGGAAATCGATCCGTCTATATTAGAGAATTTTGATTTTCTTTGGCCTATCCAAAACAACATTTCGATAAGGAGGTAATTTCTTGAAGGATCGCCTACTGGTGATTTTTGCCTTATAAAGGGCAAGAATGTATTGTGTTATACGTGTTAACGATTCCGATGAACCAGACTTTCTCGCCAAATGCATAGCTCTTTTCATCCATTCAATTGCCGTGCGATATTCCTCAATTTCCTAAAGGCAGTAGATAAAGTTTTTACAATTGTGACATTTATAAATCCTCCGAGTTGCAACGCATAGTTCAGATAATGTATTGCCTCGTAAATGTATTCTTTATTCTTCACAAATTTCGGACCATACATTGTAACATTTGGATACTTAGCTTACATCTGTCATACTCTTGCGAGAGTACAAAGATCTGTGTCTGTTGCCTTAGAGTTGAAGCAATGAATACCATCCGACCTTGCTTGATATAGCCATTCTTTTCCGTGTTTCTCACTACATAGCATAGCCAAATCTTTGCTAGTGAGCATGCGTGTAACATACGCAAACCAGTTACTCTCTGGTAAAATTCTTATTGATTCTGTTAAGTGATGATGGGCATCACAAAGAAGATTCCATTTTTCAGCATCATTGGCAGTTTGAAAGTTTGCTTTATTTCGGAGTGATCTCCCAAAGCGTTTCAGAACGTGTATGTCCTTATTTCTAAAATTTAGTGCTTCGGGAAAACATTTAAACGGATTCTTGATAAAAGGTATTAATTCAGATTGTTTTGGAACTTTTAAAGCTTCACTTTTAACTATGTCATCTGTGATTTCTGTTCGGGAAATTATTAAGTGTCCAATATATGCATATGATCTGGCAATATATAATCTTTCAACGCCTATTCCTTTCAAATTGCAAATTGTGCTCCAATATATCTCCAAAATTTTTGCATTTAATTCTTTTCTAATTTTTTGTTTGTCATCATCATCCTCTTTTTGATAAATCGAAAAGTCATATCTATTCAAAGCCACCCCAAGATAATATCTCCAAATGTGATACTGTACAGTTCGTTCCTTTCCAATAGATTCTAACATCTTTAATCCCTGTAAAAACTTTTCAATGGATTCTTTTTTCCGTTCTAGTTGCTCATCGGGTCTATCGCAATACATCGCACTTAGGACACATGAACTAGCTTGTTCGGCGTATCTCAAGGCTTTCCCTAAATATTCTTGCCTCTCTCCCGAACTTCTCTCGTGCTCGCTTGATAAAATTTTAAATGAGTCCCTAAGTCTATGATTAGCTATTCCTTCATGATTTGTTGTCTCTTCAATGATCAAAGAACAGGCTTGTTCAAGGACACATTGTGCTTTAAGTGCCAAAGCTTCCTGGTCATTTCTACACAATATTGCCTCCTTCTCTTGTTTACAACGGTCAGATTCAGTGCGTCGATGAAGTTCCTTATATATCACTTCAAGATTGGCTAAGGTTTTAAGATGTTTTGGATTATCCTTTCTTATATTCTCAAGAATACTTTTCACTTCATTCAGCCGTCTAGGAAGTCTGTGGTTGATCAAGGCAATCAAATTGTTAAGAATCATTTTGAACATTGAATGTTCTTCTTTTAACTGAATTTGTAGTAATTTTTTTCTTTCATTTAAAGTATCCGAGTCAGGTTGATAGAGTAAATTCAAAGATAAACGAAATAACCCTGGTTTTATGAAATCTTCTTGCTATGAAAAATCCTCAAATTCTGACTCTAGTGCTGAAGCCATTTCAACCTTTTATGTTGTTTATAATAAAAAAAAAACATTCCCCAAAATTTATCTGCAACAAATAAATAAATACTTATACATGTACTTATAAATAAATAAGTAAAAAAAATTACTATTATTACAGAACTATATACAGGCTTGTTATATTTTATAGTTTTTGATTTTGACTCTTCTTTTACGAAAGTGAAGGTTAGTACCTTTTAGCAAATTTATCCGGAGTCTTAAATTTAGAAATGGAGTTAAAACTTTCCCTCATGCAAAGCATTACTTGGTTGGATTGTGATTCATATAATTTTGGAACTTTGGAATCATTAAATTTCAAATGTTTGGATTATTATTTTTTATTTATCAAATGTTTTACCCCTAGTGCCAATGATGAAGAAAGGATTTCCGAAATGTGCACATATGGCACATCAAATTTAAACAGGCATTTTTGTTGAAAAACAATTTAGACATGCTCATACTTTTGTAGAAGCCGACCTTAAAGGTGAAGAACAAATCTTGTGTTTTCCCGAAATATTTGGCTAAATTAGAGGCCAAGGAAAACATTAAATGATTGATTTTTTTTAAACGTTAATTCTCAATTTTTGGCATCTTAAGAGCCAAACAATGCTGTGAGAAATGCCTTTAAAATTAACTTATTATACAAATTTAACACCAGTATGAAAATATCAGTTATCATGGTCTTGCTGTAACCTTTCTTTTCAATTACTATGTATAGTTCAATTTGTTGAGTAACTAATGTAAATAATGTAATTTATGTCATCTTACTTTGTTTATTTAACCTGCAACCTGTAGATGGTCAAAAAAAATTTTTTTTTGAGTTTCTATTTACAGTACATTCGTTGTGTAATGTGATACATTTTACTCGGTGTTCCCGAAATACTTTTTTGTGATGTATGAAATGTCGTTTTGCTATTTATTCAGTATTTTGTGAAATCACTAATTAGAAAGAGTGATAGCACTAATTCTATTTTTTGATATCACTTTATCAGTTTTATAAGTAATATAAAAAATAGAATAACTGATATCAATATCAAGTTGAATTAATGATATCACTTAATATTTTGTGATATCACTAATAAATTTAGTGATATCATTAATTCGATTTATTAATATCCCTTATTAAATTAGTGATTTCACAAAATACCGAATAAATAGTAAAACAGTGCCTCGTAGTGATGCCTTTCGTGTTTTATACGGAAATGACCAGGTTGTGCAGATGTGTATATTCATTGAACTGTTTCACTTACAGTGCTGCCTAACCTGCGAGACACTCGTATATGTATAATTAAAACTATAATTATACTATTAGTTAGAAATTAAATATATAACACAAATACCTTTTAAATTTTGATGTGCCAGATGTGCACATTTCGGAAAATCATTCCTCATCAGTGACACAGGGAGCCGAAAAGTTTGATAGATAAAAACGTACGCCAAGCAGTTGAAAATTAATGGATAAGTAAGTAAAAAGTGAGTGAGTGAGTGAGTAAGCGAATGAGAATTTGAGTCAATAATAAGAAAGTAAGTAAGTAAATATTTACAGTGGTACATGTATTTGCAATTATTTGAATTATAATTATCCTGACCAAAATATCAAAAAATACATCCGATTTAAAGTATGATGTAAAATCATTTTAAACTTATTACTAATTTACACATATGTTTTTAATACAGTGTATATGTGTGAGTCAAGATCCGATTGTTTGTCTTAATGAAAAGATTAAAATTAAACTGAAGAAATATTGACATGGTTTGGGAAATTCTCTTTCAGTCTGACAATGGGCCTCGGTGGCCGAGTGGTCTTAAGCGCACGCTTACGGATCACAGCACCTCCCACCGCCTGGGTTCGAATCCCACTCGGGAAAAATCCTAGTGTGAGAAAGTTTGTCAGTTCGCTTGCCGAAGGTCGGTGGTTTTCTCCGGGCACTCCGGTTTCCTCCACCATCTCAGAACTGACCGCCTCGAAATAAGCGAAAGAATCTTGACTGAGGCGTAAAACACTATTACTCCACTCAACTCCACTCATTCAGACTGGAATATACCAGATATTTGTTCTGAAAAGGTTAAGTTTGTCTTAAATACACACTAAATTATGTAAAAAAAATCTGTTTTCTATTGTATAAATGTATAAACATCTGTTATTGACACTTTCGATATCCTGTAAATACCTCTTTTTGTAGGTCGCTTGTCGATTGTTTCCTCTAAACTGCAATTGTCGTAATCACGTATTTTGCACCTCAATATGTGTTTACTGGTTTTTAATTGACGCGTACACAACCTGTTATGATGTATAATTTATCACCACTATTTTAAATACTGTCAAATAATAGCTCTACTTTTTTTAGTATACATAATCGTCGCCTTTACATACTACTAGTAATCCGGAACAATAAAAACATGACCTAGATTTAAACATTTCACATTTTCAGAAAATACGGTAACTATTCCTTGAATATTGATTTATATAGTTATTAATGATTGGCTTAAACTTATCTAACGGATATTAGAATTAAAGTCAATTGACATTAAAAGTTTTTTTATACATCTTGATCTGTCGTTACCTGTTACATAAGTCTACGGAAAATTGAGTTTTTAACTTAAAATGTACATTCCATAATTTTTTGGATTTATGCAATTCTCTTGTCTATGAGATACATTTTGTTTTTTTAAAAGGGATACATAATTTAAAAACATTTCCTATTTTACAAACATAATTTTTTAAATCCAGAGTAATAACCTAGATTTTTAAAAATTTATTTCACACTTTCTGAAAATAAAATTATTAATATCGACCGCATTTCTAAATTGCATTCGATATCGCTATCACATGGATTTAAGTGATGAGAAAGGATAAATCCTGAACATACAAATAAGAAAATGGGAATCTGTCTGTCACTATTAGTTTTTAATTTTCTTTAGTGTATTTCTTATGAGGACGCAACAAAAAAATGATACTCCTAGATATTGCAATACATGCAGATGAAACGCGGATGTTGTAATATTTGTCGAAATTTACAGTAAGAATATCTAAAAAAAGTGTCAAGAAAAAGAAAGTTTTCTATTCATAAAAAGCGTTTATGATAAAAAGAATTGTAGAAGAGAGAAAATGCTTAAGTTAAAAGAAACAGACAAAATAGCAAGCGATATATAATTCAACAAGTGTTACGAAACAAGAAGTGAACGAAATAAAAGAAATGATCTCGAGACAAAAAGCAACATATAGAGGCCGATGGATTATGGTGTACGTAAACCGTCAAACACAGTTCAGCCATTGTTTTCTACAAGAACATATTTATTACATTTAATTAACACATGATCTGACATTTATTTTTTTAATGCAATTTTTTTAATATATATATATATATATATATACTTCTATTGTTCTTCGGGGAAGCCTAAGATGGTATATTTTTGTTTCAGTTTAGATTGTTGTCATAATTATGATTAACATAACATAAATTTGTTTTTCCGAAAAAAACTCTTTTGAACCTCTAAGGATTAATCTAAAAAATAAGTTAGTTTGTGCTTGAGAAATGCGAATGTGGTTTATGCAGGGTCTGATTTTTAACTTGCACGCACTCAAAAAGAGATTAAGGTGTCAGTTTACATGTCCGGGTTTCAAACCAAGGACCTGCAGCTTTCGAGGCGGACGCTCTACTGCTAAACTAACGAGGCGGTTATGTTTGTTTTGTAACATATCCATAGAGTTTTGGACAAGACCTTTCATTAATCTTCAGCAGGATCAAAGAGTTATAAAATGTTACCAATATTGAAGATTGTATACATTTCATTTATCGGTAATAAATCCACACAATTTAGTAAACATGTCCGTCTTAATCTGGAAGTTTTATTTAGAATAAGTTTTCTCGCTCTATATGTTGACATCTTATTTAATCTTATTTCATATTTATTGGTGTTAGCAATAATAAAAATGCCAACATACAAAAGGATGCATTTTGCTATAGTTTCATGTTATTGGCGTGTTAAGTCATTTTGTAATCTGTCCTCTGTGATGACAATAGCTGATCTCATAGAAAACACAGACGTGGTCCTCAAGTTTTAGTCTCACCCTAGGCGTCTTTCAAAATTCAGCTATTTACAAATCAGGTGTAGGAAGGTACGAAAATTCGTCTCTACAATTTAGCAGTGATGTAAATAGAAACTTCAAAAAAACTTATTTTGTATATTACATATATTTTATTAGATAAAATGCATTATAATTAATTATAAAAGATTACTGATAGCAAATTAAATAATTGTAGCTGTTTATCAATATTAATAGAACAGATACCATAATTTTCTATTAACATTTAATTTACAAAGTTATCTGATCAAATTTTCATATTTAATGTACACTGAAAATGTGCTTAAAATGTGGTTAAAAAATCACATTTAGCTTCATTCTCTTCATATACAACGGTGCCTTTGGTCACTATATACGTTTATTTAAAATAAAAATAATTAAATAATAAAAAATTCCTGATATATCCACACATCAAACGCCAACCTGACTTCTATACGTTATTTATTACTATTTTAATATTTTATTTATATAGACTCAATGATAGCAAAATGAATACAACGACAAATTATATATTTCTGCTGGCACTCAGGGGACGTCAGTGACAGATTACTGCTGTTCCAAAGCGCCTATCAGCGCCTATGTTCGAGCTCAAATCAGTCAGATCCTTGTGCGAGAAAGCTTGTTAGTTCGATGGTGGAGGTTGGTGGTTTTCTCTGGGCACTCCGGTTTCCTTCACCATCCCGGAACATCGCCTTAAAATATAGCAAGTGGAAAACGTAAAGCATCATTAATCAACACAACGCAAATTCTACTGGCAATTGTCTGTCTTATTTTACGAACCTTGTGCTTATATCAATTCAGATTTTAAATTGTCGAATAGATTTTTAAAAAGCACCTTACGATTTTCTATAATGAAATAGGTTAGGTATTATACAGTGAGGTGATATTCAGTCATATTCTAGTGATAAAGCTCTCTTCAGTTTCATAATTTCTTGGAAATGTTTTGATTCATAGGTTAGGTCAAGATAGGTTATATGACCAAGTTCTTTTTAGGAAATCTCTGGTCTATTACATTTTCCAACAATATGGGTATTATACAATCTTCTTTCTTGGTACTGAGCATATCAACAAGTGCTTGGTCAACTTCATAATCACACCACCTGCTTTTGATGAAATCCTCTGTGATAACAAATATAATCTTACAGCTATGTTCAACTGCATTGATGATGTTACTGATGATTGTACTGCCTGGTGTAAAATTCCTGTCTGCTATACAACCTTTAAAATAGACAATAAAATACACTTAACAGTATACCTAGAAAACTATGCTGTCTCTTGCCAATATTTACTGTTATCTCTGAAGTGCGGACTTTTAGGTAATAGTTTGCCAACCCTTCTTCGGAATAATTCTTGTAACCAGAGGCCCAAAAGGGCCTTTATTTGGCAACTGGCTGATGAAAATGTATCGCTAGATACAAAATATGGTTTTGACATATATTGTTTCAGTTTTGGATATGTTTTGAAATTTTGAAAGTTACTCATACTAGTGTTTAATTAAGGGCCTAAACTTGTCTTTGGTAGTTTCTGGGTTAGGAATATAGACAGTTAAGCAAACAAAACCGTTACAAAATAGTATTGATAATCTGAATATTTTAACCTGCCGGTTGTTTACTGTTTGATGAACTGAAGTTTTGTTTTTATGTTTGTTACAAAACAAAAGGGATGGTTAATCCCTTGCAAACATATTTAATCATGCACCTAATAACAGTTATTTGCTATCACAGGCAACTATCAAACATAGAAAGATTTTATTATCAGTACGTTCAATATGCTTTTACCTGCATGCTGTTTTTTAATTGATTGTTGGTAGCATGTTCTTTAAGTGCTGCCAAACAAACTGAATTGATAATCATTTGTTGACATATGCTATTGAATTTCTATTAGCACATCCGTCTTATTTGCAGTTACATAAACAGAAAAGATTAAAGCCAAATCTCCAAACAAAATACAGCAGTAAGCTTCTGGATTTAGGTGGATGCATACAGGTATATGGTTCTTCATCAATAGAATAAATTTTACAATTCTTTTTCAGGAGAATTTTCATAAATATTTACATACACATGTAAAGATTACTGTTGGAAGAAAATAACTCTTAACATATTACCTTTAAAAGCAATGTCGTTGTCATGGAGTTTTGTTTCTAACTGGTGAAGCAAATAATTGTTGACCCATTCTCTATTAACGTTGCTATGGGATACAAAAAAATCGAACTTGTATTTCGAATGCTGAATGTTTGCGTCCATTGAAAACGGCATAACTATGTTTGGAATAGTGTATTGTGCACTGCTCTCTCTGTCCTGATCCACTGTAATTGGTGGAGGACGCAGATCCTTTAGTTTTTCTTTACATTCTTTTATAATCTGCTGGTACCTTATCTTTTTGCCTTGCCACTGATTAAGAGCTTCAAGACACGATGATACCAAGGTTTTTTCTAACTTCAAAACTTGATTGATCATTGTTATGCAGGTATTTGATAAAATCAATCATCCCATCAGCACAGTATTTGCAAAGATGCAAAGATCGGAAATCGATCCGTCTATATAAGAGAATTTTGATTTTCCTTGGCTTATCCAAAACAACACTTCGTTTAGGAGGTAATTTCTTGAAGGATCGCCTTCTGGTGATTTCGCCTTATAAAGGGCAAATATGTATTGCGTTATACGTGTTAACGATTCCGACGAACCAGACTTTCTCGCCAAATGCATAGCTCTTTTCATCCATTCAATTGCCGTGCGATATTCCTCAATTTCATAAAGGCAAGTAGATAATGTTTGTACAATAGTGAAGTCTATAAATCCTCCGAGTTGCAACGCATAGTTCAGATAATGTATTGCCTCGTAAATGTATTCTTTATTCTTCACAAATTTCGGACCATACTTTTTAACATCTGGGTACTTAGCTAACATTCTGACATACTCTTGCGAGAGTACAAAGATCTATGTCTGTTGCCTTAGAGTTAAAGCAATGAATACCATCCGACCTTGCTTCATATAGCCATTTTATTGCGTGTTTTCTCACTACATAGCATAGCCAAATCTTTGCTAGTGAGCATGCGTGTAACATACGCAAACCAGTTACTCATTGGTGAAATTCTTATTGATTCTGTTAACTGATGATATGCATCACAAAGAAGATTCCATTTTTCAGCATCATTGGGAGTTTGAAAGTTTGCTTTATTTCGGAGTGATCTCCCAAAGCGGTTCAGAACGTGTATGTCTTTATTTCTAAAATTTAGTGCTTCGGGAAAACATTTTAACGGATCCTTGATAAAAGTTATTAATTCAGATTGTTTTGGAACTTTTAAAGCTTCACTTTTAATTATGTCATCTGCGATTTCTGTTCGGGAAATTAATAAGTGTCCAATATATGCATATGATCGGGTCATATATAATCTTTCAACGCCTCCACCTTTTCAAACTGCAAATTGTGCTCCAAAATATCTCCAAAACTTTTGCATTCAGTTCTTTTCTAATTTCTTGTTTGTCATCATCATCTTCCTTTTGATAATCGAAAAGTCATATCTATTCAAAGTCACCCCAAGATAATATCTCCAAATATGATACTGTTCAGTTTGTTCCTTTCCAATAGTTTCTAACATCTTTAATCCCTGTAAAACTTTTCAATGGATTCTTTTTTCCGTTCTAGTTGCTCATCGGGTCTATCGCAATACATCGCACTTAGGACGCATGAACTAGCTTGTTCGGCGTATCTCAAAGCTTTCCCTAAAAATTTTTGCCTCTCTCCCGAACTTCTTTCGTGCTCGCTTGATAAAATTTTAATGAGTCCCTAAGTCTATGGTCAGCTATTCCTTCATGATTTGTTGTCTCTTCAATGATCAAAGAACAAGCTTGTTCAAGGACATATTGTGCTTTAAGTGCCAAAGCTTCCTGGTCATTTCTACACAATATTGTCTCCTTCTCCTGTTTACAACGGTCAGATTCAGTGCGTCGATGAAGTTCCTTATATATCACCTCAAGATTGGCTAAGGTATTCAGATGTTTTGGATTATCCTTTCTTATATCCTCAAGAATACTTCTTACTTTATTCTGGCTTCTTGGAATTCTGTGATTGATTAAGGCAATCAAATTGTTAAAAATCATTTTGAACATTGGATGTTCTTCTTCTAACTGATCTTGTAGTGATTTTTTTTCTTTCATTTAAAGTATCCGAGTCAGGTTGATAGAGTGAATTCAAAGATAAATGAAATAACCCTGGTTTTATGAAATCTTCTTGCAGTGACAAATCCTTAAATTCTGACTCTAGTGCTGAAGCCATTCAACCTTTTATGTTGTCCTATAATAAAAAAGAAACAACATTCCCCAAACTTATTCTGCAACAAATATATATTTACTTATGCTTTTAATAATTTAAGTCGAAAAATTACTATTATTACAGAACAATATATAGGCTTGAGATATTATATAGTTTTTGGTTTTGTCTCCTCTTTTACGAACGTAAAGCGTAATACCTTGTGGCAAAATTATCAGGCGTCTTAAATTTACAAATTTAGTTAAAACTGAGGTTTGTTCTCTAATGCAAGGCATTTCTCAGCTGGATTTCGCTTAATATAATTTTGGTACCTCGGATTCATTAATTTTCAAATGCGTGGGATGATCTTTTTTATCTATCAACTGATTAAGAATAAATTTCTGAAATGTGCACACATAGGCAGTATTTAAAATCAAAATTTAATCAAAATTAACCGGTATTTTTGTTAAAATACAATTTAGACATACTTGTGTAGAAGCCGGCCTTAAAGCTGCATTAAGTTTACCAAAGAAAAAATTAAAACGGTGCTAATCTAATAAATGATGTTCCTCATGAACAATGTTGCATTTGGTTTAACGATAAAAGCTCGAATAAATACAGAAATACACAGTATTTACCCAGTGAGATGCAGCATTTGGGATCTAATAGTAGAACATGGTTACGTCATCAAAACCCGGGTCATTTAAAAACGCAACTTTCAAAATGTTGAAATACGATAAATTGAACATAGAACTTCGTTGAATTGTCATTTGTGACTTAGTAAGGGATAAATAACACCATTTCAAATACATCTGGATATTAATGAAGGACAGTTAATGCAATCTGTCAAGTTTCAGTTTCGATTCTAGTCTTTTCCGTACATCCGTGCTCATGCTCCAAGCTCATAATTACCATCGTAAAACACTGACCAACCGGTCAGAGGATTCCGTTTCATTTACAGCTAACAGAAATGAAATTTTAAAAAATGAATGTCACGGATCGTGGTTAGAAGATATCTATTTTTTAAAAGATATATTTTTAGAAGAAAAAAAATCAGATAATTGAAAAACTTAATGCAGCTTTAACGTGTTTGAATATTCTCATATACAGTGAATCACTCACCACATAGATGTGTATGTTTTTGTACTACTGACACACTTCTAGACCGTATTTGGTCAAGGTCACGCCACGTCACGCACATTGAACATAGATTTCACGGGTGGCTATACAAACTTCGTATACATTCCTATTCCCTAGCGTCACATTTTCTGATATACATTGAGGGTATTACTTAATGCCTATAGATAGTAATGGATAGGGATGTTTTACACCAATTTTTACAGTAGTGTAGTCAATAAGAAATACTTATTTGTACATAGAATTAGTTGTACTTACTTATTGTTGATTTGTTTATTAATGTTAACTGTATTTTTTATTTGTTTATATGTTTTATGTTCATAAGTTACGTTTTCTTGTTTTAGAAATCATACTATTTCAGTTTTTTCATGACATATGTAAAAAGATTGTAAATATTCAATATACTAGTGAGTATAATTGTCTCTCACAATATTTTGATTCCACAATACATACATGTGTTAAATTGCGATATGTTTCTGCATTAAGTTCCCAACAGTGGATAGTTTTTCTCCTGTATCTAGCTGTTGATATTGAACTGAATCCAGGACCAAACTCCCTCTGTGATACAAGTCTGTCCTCTGTACAGTCATTAGAACATTTTGATCTATCAAGTTCATGAAATAATTCACAAATAAGAAAATTCGAAAATTATTTTTTGAAAATCCATATGAATGTCCAAAGTTTTCTCTCAAAGATAACCCAATTCGAGTGCGAATTCTCTCCATATGATATCATAGCAATAACTGAAACTTGGTTAAATCAAGACACATCTAATGGTGATATTTTATTTGAAAACTTCAAACCACCGTATAGAGCAGATAGATGTACTACCACTACGGGTGGTGGTGTCTTAGTTTATGTTAAGGAGATTTACCACTCAATACGCAGATTCGATTTTGAAGTCCCGGGCATCGAATGTATTTGGTTAGAATTAAAGATAAAAGGTAAAACATTATTATTTTGAACATTTTATCGACCCCCTCATCTGGAATAGATTTTTGGGGAAAATTTAACTCCTCTCTCGAACTTGCTTTTGATACAAAATTTGAAATGATTATTATTTTAGGCGATTTTAATGAAGATCAACTGAAGGCTGGAAATCAAAAAATCAAAGATATATCTCGTTATTACCAATTAACACAAATGATAAACGAACCTACCCATTATTCGGATGAATCGTCCTCTCTGCTCGATCTTTTCTTAGTGATCATAAGTAATTGATTGCTCAGAAGTTTGTGAATATTTTCTTGAATGTTGCCATAGATATCACTGTCCCATTAGAATATTCTTGAAATTAGACAAATGTAAAACAGTTACTTTTGACAGACGGATTTGGCTATATAAACACGTAAACATTGACTTATATAAGGAATTACTGGACACACATAACTCGGAAAATGATTACGATGATGACATTGACATAACAACAGAACATATAACCCAAACAATTCTAAAGACGGCTTCTTATACCATACCTAACAAAGTTGTAACAATCAGACATAGCGACCCCCCTTGGTTAGATAGCAAATTGAAACGAATGTTACGAAAACGACAAAGAATACACAATAAGGCGAAAAGAACACAAAATGCAGAAGACTGGGCATCTTTCCGCAAGCTACGAAATAAATGTACAAATCTAACTCGTTTAGCTGAATCTAAGTTTTTTGAAAAGATCTCAATTTGACTGCTCACTGTAAATTTATCAGCTTAAAACTGGTGGAAAACAATTAACCTTATGATCGGCTTCTCTTCCAAGAAATCGATGATCCCTCCTCTATCAGTAGAGGGACAAATATTTGACAGTATCGAGGACAAAGTAAACATTCTGAAGACATACTTTTCTTCTCAAACTATACTTGACGACTCAAGCAATTACGTTACTGAAAATCCTCTGAAGAAGGTTCAGAATACCCTAGACCATATTATTATCATGCCAATCGACGTACATGACGTGCTTATTAACATTGATATCTCTTAGGCGACGGGACCTGATTTTATAAGTCCATTTTTACTACGCAATACAGCAAAACAATTATCAACACCCTTGGCCTTTCTCTTTAATAAATCTCTCTCCATTGGAAAATTTCCCCAAAAATGGAAACAGGCCAATGTTGTACCAGTTTTTTAAAAAAGGTGACCCATCCAATGTCCAAAATTATCGTCCTATATCCATCTTGAGCATAATTGGCAAAGTTATGGAAAAATGTGTATACAAAGTGACTCATAATTTTTTACTTTCCGAAAATGCTATAACTAAATTTCAGTTAGAATTTACCAAAGGTGATTCTTCTGTTAATCAACTAACTGACATAACTAACTCTTTCGAAAAAGCACTAGACCAAGGTAAAGAAATAAGAATAGTTTTCTTTGATATAAGTAAAGCATTTGATACAAACTGGCACAAAGGAATATTGTGTAAATTACAAATGTATGGAATACAAAATAATTTTTTAATTTGGTTCAAAAATTATTTACCTAATAGAGTACAACGTGTTGTCCACTTCGGTAGTTATTCAAAATGGAATGAAATACAAGCTGGTGTCCCCCAAGGTTCTATTCTAGGTCCACTTTTATTTTTAATATACATTAATGACATCGTTGAAGAAGTGAACGCTAATATTTGACTTTTTGCTGACGATACAACCCTTTTCTTAGTTATTGATAACCCTGTTTCAGCGGCACTGCGCCTCAATAACTGTCTACAATCTGTGCATGAATGGTCATCAAAATCGCTGGTTGACTTTCATCCCCCAAAAACAGAGTCTATGATAATTTCACGTAAAAGAACCAAAATCGACCATACCCTTTTATACATGAACGGAATACAAATTCCACAAGCAAATATCCATAAACACCTTGGTATTTTCATATCAGCAGACTTATCCTGGAAACCACATGTTGAATATTTTTTATCAAATGCTTGCAATCACCTGAATATCTTAAAAAAAATCAAATTTATACTAGATAGAAAATCACTACAAACATTATATTTTGCCTGTGTAAGACTCATTTTAGAATACGCAGATGCAGTTTGGGATAATATACCTTTATATCTTCAAGAAGAAATTGAGAAAATCAATTTAGAACATGTCAGAATAGTGAGTGGAGCAACTAAGCTCTGTAGCAGACAGTTACTTTATATTGAAATGGTTGGGAATCCTTGACTAATAGACGAAAAAAAACACCGACTAATACAGTTCTACAAAATGCTAAATGGAATCTGTTCGAGTTATTTATCTGAATTAATCCCACAAAGACAAACGAGTTACAGACAGACAATAAGTCAATCAAACAGCATCCCTTCAATCCTATGTCAAACGAATTCTCACTTTAATTCATTTCTACCATCGACTATAAGAGACTGGAATGACTTGCCAAACGAGGTTAAACAAACATCATCTATAAATTCTTTCAAATTATTCCTTGATCGCGACTTAAGTAAACCTCCACCTTATTATAATTAGTTTTCTGGTTCAAGACAAAAGCAAATCTTACATGCAAGGTTACGCATGCAATGTAGTTCATTACACTCTCATTTATTCTCAAGAAATATTAATGACAGTCCCCTCTGTAGATGTGGTGAATATGAATCCACTAGTCATTATCTACTCACGATACTGTAATTTATATTCAGAAGTAAGAAATAGATATTTGTTTACACTGCCTCATTATATAACAACCGATTTTTTTACTGTATGGAGATAGTACACTTACGTTGGAACAGAATAACAAAATTTTCCATTCAGTTCAGAATTATATTATTCATTCAAAACGTTTTCGTATTCAAAATACTTCTTACAGATAATTTTCTTCGCAGCTAATATACTTTGCATTGTACGTATTAATGAAGTACTCGACTTCTTATTCTACATTTCAAGTTTAAGTTCAAATTCTTTATTCTCTCTATTTCAATTTATAGTATTCGTTCATTATTTTGCGTTATTATAATTACTACTGCGCACGTGCAAAATTTTGTTCTAATATGTTTAAACATACGATATTTTGGGAAATAGATTTATATAAGTGATGTATTCACTTGTTTCTGGATCCCTTTTGTTCATATGTATTATTTATTATTATATATACTGAATTATTATGTTATATCGATTTATTGAACAAGTTCTATTTTCCACAGGCAAGTTTTCGTATCTCCCAGTTTCTATACTTAATGGGGCAACACCACATCTAAACTTTGCAAATGCGCTACGTTGTTTGCGTGAAAGTGTTTTAGAGCAATACAATTCTGTGACATAATCATTTTTAAATAATCTATAAGTACGCAGTTTGCTGCCACAATTACCACCTTTACCACGTTGCTTATTAACTTTTTGTAACCAACCGTTAAAAAAGTCAACATAGTCGGCATATAAAATTTATTTATTAGTTCGGTTAGTATCCATGTTAACTAATCGACACCAATACGAGATTACTACTTTCCATTGTCTTAGGTTGGAAGGTGTCCATCCTATATCACATTGCACTGCTGCATTAGGCGTGTATTTCCCAACGACATGCACGATTTTGGATCGCATTTATACAAGAGTATTTCTTTGTACCCCACACTGCTGCTCCATAATCAATAATAAGACCAACAAGTGTATCATAAAGTCTAGTAAAAACATCAAATTGAAAACCACCAACACTCTTACTCTTGGCTATTAATAAATCCAGAGCTCTACCAGCAGATTGTGATACAATTTTAGTGGTAATTTTAAAATCTAAAATTCTGTTATTAGAAGACCAAGGTAGTTACACCTATCAGAAGTTTCAATAATATTGTTACCACAGGTAAAAATGTGATTTGACCTTGAAAATGATGTAGGTCTCAAATGTACAACATTACTTTTACCAGCATTTACGCACATTACACCAAACAGACAGTGCATCCAGTAAAATTTGCAGATCAGATTCAGATTCAGCAATTATAACAATATCATCTGCATAGAGTAATATACACACTTTTTCTTCATCTATGTCAACACCAACATTAAATGTGTTCAAATATAAAACCAAATCGTTAATAAAAAAGTTAAATAATATGGGCGATAAATTACAACCTTGCTTTAGACCAATATTCACTGTAAACCAGTTTGTTAGGTGACATTAACTCTGACACTGCATTTGACATGATTATATAATGATTTTAGAGAGTTTAACATTTTGCCATCAATACCAAGAGATTCTAGCTTATGCCCACAACAGTTGCCTATCCACATCGTCAAATGCCTTTTTGAAGTACAAGGCACAAAACGTAGACTTTCGACACTTTTTTACATACGTCAATTAAGTTTGTTAACGATGATATTTGATCCACTGTGCTTCTGTAATTTCGGAATTCATTCTGTTTGTCGTCGAGGACGCAATACTTAGGATTGAATTGTAAAGTTTATAACATGACGATGCTATTTTGATTCCTCTGTATGAGAAAGGTTCCCTCGGATCGTCATTTCCGGACTTTGGAATCGGGTTAATGATACCTTGGCCCCAAATACTTGGAATTTTGCCTGTCTCGAAACATTTAGAAAATAAAAACACAGAGAAAATACAAGATTGTTTGATTACAAAAAACTTCAGCAGGGATGCCATCAACACCAGAAGCTTTTCCCATTCTAGCGTTCTCTGTGTTTTATTTTCTAAATGTTTCGAGACAGGCAAAACTCCAAGTATTTGGGGCCAAGGTATCATAAACCCGATTCCGAAGAATCACATCACTTATGTAACTGCTTATACGACCGTTTTCCGTTATCACCTCAAGAAGTATTTTACCACTGCGTTTTTTCACCAACACCAATTTTACCTATTTTTGTCCAGAACGTACTACTGTCCGTGTTCATTTCGTTCACTATATCATTCTGTAATTTATACCAATACCTTCTTTTCGTCTGTTGAACAGCTTTATCAAATAATTTCTTTTGGAAATAAAATTAGATTAAAGTTCTTTCCTATTGGGAGACACTGACTTTGAACACTGTTTTTCGGCTAAGCGCATATCATTCCAAAGGACTGCTAGTTCATCAGTCCACCAAGGTTTTTTCAAACGTTTCTTTTTATTATTTACACTGTCAAATAATTTTATTGTCCTAGAAGAAGGTTTGTCTTCCATTTCTGTCTTTACTACATCACAGAAAAATTTGTATGCGTTGTTTATATTGGATTCCATATTTACATCATTTTCTAATGTTGATATAACATTCTGAAGTTGTTATACTATATTTTCAGAACGCATAAAGTTTTCTGGTATTTCATAAACATTATATTTTATAAACTCTGTACCTATCTGAGCAGTATCACTTGGTAAGGATGGCAAAATTTGCCCTACATTGACTGACCATTTTAAAACAGAGTGATCTGGAATGATTGCGGATTCTACACCTTCAGTTTATCCTGATTTACATACCAAGTCAGTAGCTCTGACTACCTCAAAATTATTAAACAAGTTAACAAGTTTAAAAATTCATGGCTAACTATGCAATAGTCTATAACGGAACAACCGTTATGTGATGCAAATGAAAAGTCATATGTATAGTGTTTCTACCATTTGAAACACAACAATTACTATCAATTAAAAAATCAAATAATGGACGACAATAGCTATTTGTTTTGAAATCGGTTACCTGTTGTATTGGCACCTCGTCTATACCTGCAATAAAAATCGTCTTCCTCTCCTATTCTTCTATTAAAATCACCACAAATGTAAAATAAACCTCTATTTTGATATTCATAAATCTGAGACAATAAAGTATAAAAAAAATTTGATGTTCCTCGACATACCGTGTGGAATTAGATGGTTGTAAATAGCAAACACATATATTAAACAAAATAGATGGGACCGGACATCTTGAATTTCAACCGAACGGTATTAATCAGAAGGTGGCCTGAGCCAGTATTGTTAAACACAGGCGTGTACGCCCCAGGTGCGGGTAGACTCGCGGGTAAGGCATGTCATATTTTGCAGTACAAAATATTCAGATGAGTCATACTTATTTAAAAAGTACTAACAATGTGTCACGCAGCCAGTGTGTGTGTGTGTGTGTGTGTGTGTGTGTGTGTGTGTGTGTGCAAGAGAGAGAGAGAGAGAGAGAGAGAGAGAGAGAGAGAGAGAGCGCGCGAGAGAAGTTTATGACACGATAATTAACAATTATTTCAAATGTATTTTAGTGATAGTACGTTTTCTACACCAAATAAGTAGCTTATCCTCGTTAAGGCAGATAGTTCGGCCTAAGTTAAATGTAGATGTGTACTTCATATAGATAGGCCGCAGGCAAGACACAATATTGAATTCGCGAAACCTATAATTACGCTGTAAAACATGGTTTTCCGATCGCAAAACCTTCGATCTTTTAAAAATCGGTTTTTACTGTGTAAAATTTATTTTTACGATCCCCAGTTTTTTATATTTCTTTTGCAATTTGCATCATTAAACTAACATTTGTTAGGTTTTCAAGTTGAAATACATCATGTTCTTCTAAGTATCGTTTCAATTTTAATATATGTACTGCCGAAAAAGAAATATACCGTGCGTAAAAAATTTCCAAAATACATGTTTTGTGCACTTTGCTTGAAAAAATGCGCATTAACGATCGTTGGTTAAATTTTCAACAGCAAAACAGAACGTGGAAATAGGTTTTGCAATCTCAAAACAGGTTTTCACGGCATAAATATGGTTTTGCGAAATCGGAACATCGGACGGAAAACGCCGAGCTATTTTCCGATTGAAAATTCCGTTATTGTGTGCAAAGAGAGGTAACTCTCGTAACTCGCCTTATAATAACAAGTGTGCGCATGAGCAAACAGAGAGGAAGTCACTAAGATTTTGACATGGCCGAGAGCAATGATTACTAAGGAAGCGCTCACATTAGAGTTGTTGAGAAGTTTTACCGTGTGTTGTTTATAAGCTGAAGGTTTGATTTAATTACTTAATTAATGTCAAACACTTTAATTGTTATGCTATTTTTATCTCTACATCAGGAGGATTCCCTCGGTATCATTCTCAATACTGTAAATTTTGACATTTCACGATTTCTGGGTCTTGTCTAAAAATTGACATATCGTAAAATAGATTAGTAGAGATTTACAAGTATATGAATGGTAAATATTAAGAAAAAGTATCTAAATGTGTAAACTGTGGAAACTTAAAAGTATATACATCTGATCCAGGTTCTAAATTGAACTGGTGATGTACCAATAATTCTTGCCATCCTCCTCCTATCCTCAAGACGCCTAACTTCGTGGTAGTATCAAGTTCCTGGCAGTTTGTTTACACTGGATATCATTTATAGGAAGTACAGCACTACACACTGAAAGTCAAATAGGTGCTTCAAGGGTTAAACTTTCTATACCTAGTTAAAAATTTTAATATGTCTTAAACTGGTTATAAAATATTAAAAGTTTAAATTTTTGACAGATTTCATTATTCCCAAAATATTCTCAAAGCTATATCTTTATTTTTTAATCACAAGTAAAATGAATAACAATGTAAACTATGTCCTCTGCAAGAAAAATGTCAAACCTATTTATATATAAATCCGTTAATTCTCTGAAACTATTTGTGACAAGTAAAACTAGCTTTGAGTGTCATCAAAATTGTATGTGTCTCTTATGCTGAATTTAATAAAATCGATGCATTTTCACTATAGAATATGATTATAATGAAGTGAATTCCACATGCCATACCAGGAATGCATAAAAATTTTAATCCTTGTTATTATTTTTTAATCCATGAATTTCAGATGTTTATCTGAACTAGACTATTTAAAATATAATTTTTTGCAACAATCAGTTTTGAAGGCCCTTACCAGGAAAATCTCGAAATCTGGGAGACTTCCTACAGACTTTGGTCACATTTTACAAAATGACTTTGTTCACAAACAATGTTTCCCTGTCTTTTTGCAGTAGCCTCATTGAAAATAGACTGGCATATAGCCCTCTACCTTTTAAATGTAGAACATTATAACATTGTGCAAGACTTAACATATGATATGAAGTATCGCAATACTCTAAACAATCACAGAGTTGAAATTGTCTTTGACACACAAATCATCTAACTCTGGTCAAAGTTAGAATTGGTGAGTTAGCAGTTAGCTAGATATTTTAGTAAGAAATACCATAACACTTAAGGTGTCACAGGAATGATAAAATTGCTCCAATGTCACTATTATGCGTAGACTTAAGAAATTTAGATATGATCCAGCAGTGAACTACAAAATATGTTAGTAAAAAATTCCATAACACTTGTAGTATTACAGAAAAATCTCTCCAGTGGCCAGTATCTTCGACACACTTTTTGTTAATGCAGAACCAGCAAAAGTCACCCCTTTTTAAACATATACCAACCACAAAGGCCACATATAAACTCCTTTTTCTGTTCACAACTATTTCTCAATGAAATCTTCTTGTAATGTACTTAACACTATGTCTAACACTGGATGTTTTCTGTGATAACCTTATCTTAACAGTTCTTTCCCCCTTGGTAATTCTCTATCTACCTGCAGTATTTAAGCAATCATTAAAAAAGAGTACATTTTATTTTATGTATATGTAGACTGCCATGCATCATCCTTTTTGTTTCCACAGATGAGCTATTGCTATCCATCTTTGTGCGTCGTGCGTAAACTTTTTACATTTTAATCTTCTCCTCCAAAACCACTGGGCCAAATTTAATGAAACTTGGTAACCGTTATGCCTGGGTGAAGCCCTTTCAGATTTGCACAAATGAAGGAGTTATGTCCCCTTGGGGTCCCTTAAAGGGGGAAATAGTGAAAAACTTTAAAAATCTTCTCCTCTGAATCTACAAGAGATATACAGTGCTCCCTCACTCTATCGCCCCTGATTTATCGCCAACCTCCCTTATCACCAAGATTTACGTTTGTCCCGTTTTCCTGCTATATAATTCCCCCGTTAAAATGCCAAATTCAGCTATCGCCATCCGCCACATGTTTTCAGGTACAAAAGTCCATAAATTCGTTAAATTTCATTCGATAGTACCGCCATGTTTCTTCTTGTGTCAAGGTGAGATTCTTCCATTTCCCAAGACAACCTGTTATACTTTCATGTTCACTTCGTCATGCATCAACGCATTAGTTGATAATCGCTGACAGTGATCGATATTCTTTAGGTAATGATTGTGCAAACAGATTTAGAGTTAATTACTGACCGGTGTACTTTATTTACTAATAAATTTATATCCTGGTGATTTATGACTGGATTAATACTCACACAGGTAAGTGTTGATTAAATTTGTTTTTGTCTGCATTTCAAAATGTCGACACCTAAACGAAAGCGAACCCTTCTTGATGATAATCAGAAAAGGGATATTATAAATTATGCAAAAGAAAATCCCAAATTGACACAGCAGCAAATTGCAGACCATTTTTCTGTAAAATTGGACTTATCTATAAAAAGACGCACAGTTGGAGACATATTAAGCCAAAAGGAGGTTTATGAAACTGATGACGGTTCCCCAGCCAGAAAACGACACAGGACCGGGCAACATGCTGAAATGGAACAGTGTTTGTATCTGTGGTTTGCAAATGCCCGTTCTAAAAATATTCCAATCACTGATGAAATATTAAAAGAAAAGGCAGTGAGATTCGGTGAAGAAACTGGAGTTACTGACTTCAAATATTCTAATGGATGGTTACAGCGTCATGGTTTAACATCTCATGTCATTTCGGGCGAAAGTGCCGGAGTTGATAAAAACTTAATTGATAGAGGTCGGAAAGAGGCTATCCTAAAAATGGAGTCATTTGAACCGAAAAACATTTTCAACATCGATGAAACAGGCTTGTTTTTCCGAATGTTTCCTGATAAATCACTGTCTACTGCTGAGTTTACTAAAGGAACTAAAAAAGCTAAAGAACGTATTACTGTTGCTCTATGTTGTAATGCTGACGGATCTGAAAAAATGAAGCCGTTTGTAATCGGCAAGTCACTTAAACCAAGATGTTTCCGTAATTCTAACGTGAATCTTTATGTGGACTATACAGCTAACAAAAAAGCTTGGATGACAATGGCGATATTTTCTTACTTTCTCCGATCGTTCAATGCAAAAAAGAGGAGTCAGAAACGCAGGGAATTGTTGATCATGGATAATGCTCCAAGTCATGCAATTCCGAACTTGTCAAATGTTGAGGTTCATTTTCTACCTCCGTCAACAACAAGCCATCTTCAGCCACTAGATGCTGGCATAATTCAATGTTTTAAAGGGCATTATCGCCGAAAGCAGCTTAAGCACCTTGTTGACTGTATTGATGATGACCGACCACCTCTTTTATCGTTAAAAGATGCCATACGGTTTGTGAAATTGGGCTGGAATGAAATCAAGCCAACCACTATAAAAAACTGTTGGAGACACGCTGGGCTAGTTCATGAGTCACGGAAAGATGATACTGACGTTGAAACTGTCCCGAACGCATCCACGGAAGATTACACTTTATTGAAAAGGATTCAGGACAGTCTTGATCTTGACCCAGAATTACGACTTACTATCAGGGAATTCGTTAACATCGACAATGAAATTCAAACCAATAAGGATGTATCGGATGAAAGTATCTTAGAGTCCGTCCAGGACATGTCGGAATCTAATGAAGATACTGATGATGACGATGATGATATCGAGGAAACACAGCCATCGTTTACTGACGTTACAAAATGTTTGACAACTGTTATTAAATTTTTTGAGATGGAGGACAGCACTACAGAATCGGACATATCCAAATTATTTTATTACAAGGATCAAGTCAATAGAATTAAAGTAAAACGTGCGAAGCAGGTAACCCTTGACCAGTTTTTCAAGAAACAGTGGTAGACTTTAAGTATTTCTAGTGCGTATTTCCTTGGATAGAAAGTAATTAATGTTGGAATTATGTGTAAAAAAAGTTACTTTTTGGTATATAGTAGTTTTAAATAACAGTTTTTAACAGTAACAGTATGATTTTATTTGGGAATTAACTACGTATATAAGGTAAGCATTTACTCCTTTATATTTTATTATAGCGGAACCAACTTACTGGCAACTTCCGGTTTCCGGTAACCCCACTTTATCGCCAAACTCGATATACCGCCAAATTTCATTGTGTGCAAAAGGCGGCAGGTATAACGAGGGAGCACTGTACCTTAGTTATTTCATTTATAACATCCTTAGGTCATCTATTTTCAGATTTGCACAAATGAAGGAGTTATGTCCCTTTGGGGCCCCATCACGGGGGGAAATAGTGAAAAACTTTAAAAATCTTCTCCCCTGAGTCTACAAGAGATATACCTTAGTTATTTCATTTATAACATCCTTAGGTCATCTATTTTCAGATTTGCACAAATGGTAGCCATGGGGCTCAAAGTGGGGAAATTGTAAGGCACTGAGTGGGGAAATTGCTAAAAATTATATATTTGTCACTTTATCTTGAAAACTATTAACTTTTTGTATAGGCATGTATATTAGAATATTGTAGGTGTTGTCATGATGATCATTTTGATATATGGATCAAGGTCATATGTTGAAAGGTCAAGGTCACAGCTGCAGAAGACAACTTAAATTGCTTCTTATCTTGAAAACTATTAACTTTTTGTATAGGCATGTATATCAGATATTGTAGGTAATGACATGAAGATCATTTTGATATATGGTACAAGGTCATAAGTTGAAAGGTCAAGGTCATGGCTGCAAAAGAAGCCTTAAATTGCTAATTATCTTGAAAACTATTAACTTTTTGTATAGGCATGTATATTAGAATATTTTAGGTATTGACATGATGATCATTTTGATATATATATCAGAAAGTTGTAGGTATTGAAATGACGATCATTTTGATATGGATCAAGGTCATATGTTGAAAGGTCAAGGTTATAGCTGCAAAAGAAGACTTAAATTACTAATTATCTTGAAAACTATTAACTTTTTGTATAGGCATGTAATTTAGAATATCGTAGGTATTGTGACAACGATCATTTTGATATATGGTACAAGGTCATATCCTGAAAGGTCAAGGTCACAGCTGCAAAAGAAGACTTAAATTGCCAATAATCTTTTAAAACTATTAACTTTTTGTATAGGCATGTATATTAGCCTATTGTAGGTATTGGGACAATGATCATTTTAATATATGGTTCAAGGTAATATGTTCCAAGGTCAAGGTCATATCAACATAGGAATAATAAAATTTTTAATATCTTGAAAGCTATTAATTGCGTGCATAGGCATGTATATTAGAATATTGTAGGTATTGACATGACAATCATATATGGTTCAAGGTCATATATGTTCAAAGGTCAAGGACATAGCTGCATAAGTTTACTAAAATTAATGATTTGGAAATTATTCATTGCACTTCAGTTACTTCATGCATATTATATAAGCTACTTACAAATGAAATGTGAGTGGATATATTTCTGATTAAGTTTTGTGGGAGTTCTTAACTTGAGAAAAAATTATCAAGTTTCTGTATTTAATATATTGTCTATTGCACTTTGCAAACAATATTGGACATATCTTCAGGTGAGCGTTAAGGCCCATGGGCCTCTTGTTAACACTTTAGAGGCCAAATTTTTCATCTAATCTTCTTGAAACTAGCCAAAAACATTTAGCTTTAAAAAAGCTTGATCAAGTTGGTTAATGGCTCATATTAAAAAGCTTGGTCAAGTTGGTTAATGGCTCATATTGAAAAGTTTGATCAAGTTGGTTAATGGCTCATATTGAAAAGTTTGATCAAGTTGGTTAATGGCTTATATTGAAAAACCTGATCAAGTTGGTTAATGGCTCATATTGAAAAGCTTGATCAAGTTGGTTAATGGCTCATATTGAAAAGCTTGATCAAGTTGGTTAATGGCTCATATTGAAAAGCTTGCTCAAGTTGGTTAATGGCTCATATTGAAAAGCTTGCTCAAGTTGGTTAATGGCTCATATTGAAAAGCTTGATCAAGTTGGTTAATGGCTCATATTGAAAAGCTTGCTCAAGTTGGTTAATGGCTCATTTTGAAAAGCTTGATCAAGTTGGTTAATGGCTCATATTGGGTAAAAAAGTTGATCAGTAAGTCATAGTGTAGAAAATAATATATATGAAATATATGAAGTTGAAAAGGTCACTATGCCAGTTAGTTTAAAGCCATTGCCACTCTTTGAATCCCCAATTTCCATCCAATCTTCATCAAACTTGTTGATTCTCTTAACAAAAGATTGATCAAGATGGTAAATGGGTCATATTGGGTTATAAGTAGATCTATAGGTAAAATTGAAGAAACTTCTGGTTAGCACTGCTTTGACCAAAATTTTAACCCAATCTTTTTCAAACTTACCCATAATTCTCTCGGCGAAAGCTAGATGGAAATTGTTTATAAAATATGTCTTATTTACATTTTACTGCCACATGGTTTTCTTTAATTAGTCAGGATATAGCTATATTTCAGAATCTTCTCTCTAAATTGTTTCTATTTTGTCAACATTTAAATCATTCTGCTTTTTTCTTCATTCTGATTGTGTTCTGGGTTCATTTAACACAAAGATTTTCAACCTTGAGTTGTAATCAATGTGAATTATTATAGACTATACAATGTCAGTAATCATATTTAACTTCAAAGTAATAAAACCATCAGTTGTTATGTAGATCTGTTTGATGTTTTGTTTATGTAAGGGGATTACCGAAGACATGACCTCGGGCCTAACTAAAAAAAATCTTTGTTTGCTGTTTTTCGACCCATGCTATCCACATGTGGGTAGGTAGGTAGGAAAAATTTATTATTTTATTTTTTAAAAACTTGATCTATTACACTTTTGAAAAAGTTTAAATTGGTTTCATTTGTCTCTTTTAAAACTCATTTTATCATTTTTTAGCTCAACTGGTAAAGCCAGATGAGCTTATGGCATGATGCGCGTGTGCGTGCGTGCGTGCGTGCGTCCGTCCGTTAACAGCAAAAACTCAGAAACTACTGGGCCAATTTTAGCAAAACTTTGCAGGAATGATCCTTAGAAGGAGTAGATGAAAATTTGTACAATTGGTTTCCATGGCAACCAAAAGTAGGTCACAGCGACCTAGAATGTAAAAAACCTAAAATAAGCTTCTTCTCTGAAACCATAGGTTATATTCAAAATCTGATGTGATATTTAGCTTCTAGACACCCTTAAACATGTAGGTTGTACATTTCGTGAAATTCTGTCAAAAACTAGGTTACGCGTTTTTAGCGTTTTTCTGTCGTACTTCGTAAAAAGTGAAAATAAGGCTTATAATGGAAAATCAACTTTGAAAATCTTCTTCTCTGAAACCATGAAGCCTTAAGCTTTCATATTTGGCAGTTATTATCAGCTTGAGCCCCTTTACCAAGTTTGTACAAATGGTGGCCCCCGGACCATTTTTGGCCCCACCCCAGGGGTCCATATATCAGCATATGCATATATGGCTCATAATGGAAAATCAACTTTGAAAATCTTCTTCTCTGAAACAATGAAGCCTTAAGCTTTCATATTTGTCAGTTAATATCAGCTTGAGCCCCTTCACCAAGTTTGTACAAATGGTGGCCCCAGGTCTATTTTTGGCCCTACCCCAGGGGTCCATATATCTGCATATGCATATATGGCTTATAATGGAAAATCAACTTTGAAAAACTTCTTCTCTGAAACCATGAAGCCTTAAGCTTTCATATTTGGCAGTTAATATCAGCTTGAGCCCCTTTACCAAGTTTGTACAAATGGTGGCCCCCGGTCCATTTTTGGCCCCACCGCAGGGGTCCGTATATCAGCATATGCATATATGGCTTAAAATGGAAAATCAACTTTGAAAATCTTCTTCTCTGAAACCATGAAGCCTTAAGTTTTCATATTTGGCAGTTAATTTCAGCTTGAGCCCCTTTACCAAGTTTGTACAAATGGTGGCCCCCGGTCCATTTTTGGCCCCACCGCAGGGGTCCATATATCTACATATGCATATATGGCTTATAATGGAAAATCAACTTTGAAAATCTTCTTCTCTGAAACCATAAAGCCTTAAGCTTTCATATTTGGCAGTTAATATCAGCTTGAGCCCCTTTACCAAGTTTGTACAAATGGTGGCCCCCGGACCATTTTTGGCCCCACCCCAGGGGTCCATATATCAGCATATGCATATATGGCTCATAATGGAAAATCAACTTTGAAAATCTTCTTCTCTGAAACAATGAAGCCTTAAGCTTTCATATTTGTCAGTTAATATCAGCTTGAGCCCCTTTACCAAGTTTGTACAAATGGTGGCCCCAGGTCTATTTTTGGCCCTACCCCAGGGGTCCATATATCTGCATATGCATATATGGCTTATAATGGAAAATCAACTTTGAAAAACTTCTTCTCTGAAACCATGAAGCCTTAAGCTTTCATATTTGGCAGTTAATATCAGCTTGAGCCCCTTTACCAAGTTTGTACAAATGGTGGCCCCCGGTCCATTTTTGGCCCCACCGCAGGGGTCTGTATATCAGCATATGCATATATGGCTTAAAATGGAAAATCAACTTTGAAAATCTTCTTCTCTGAAACCATGAAGCCTTAAGCTTTCATATTTGGCAGTTAATATCAGCTTGAGCCCCTTTACCAAGTTTGTACAAATGGTGGCCCCCGGTCTATTTTTGGCCCCACCCCAGGGGTCCATATATCTGCATATGCATATATGGCTTATAATGGAAAATCAACTTTGAAAATCTTCTTCTCTGAAACCATGAAGCCTTAAGCTTTCATATTTGGCAGTTAATATCAGCTTGAGCCCCTTTACCAAGTTTTTACAAATGGTGGCCCCCGGTCTATTTTTGGCCCCACCCCAGGGGTCCATATATCTGCATATGCATATATGGCTTATAATGGAAAATCAACTTTGAAAATCTTCTTCTCTAAAACCATGAAGCCTTAAGCTTTCATATTTGGCAGTTAATATCAGCTTGAGCCCCTTTACCAAGTTTGTACAAATGGTGGCCCCCGGTCCATTTTTGGCCCCACCCCAGGGGTCCATATATCTGCATATGCATATATGGCTTATAATGAGATATCAACTTTGAAAATCTTCTTCTCTGAAACCATGAAGCCTTAAGCTTTCATATTTGGCAGTTAATATCAGCTTGAGGCCCTTTACCAAGTTTTTACAGATGGTGGCCCCCGGTCCATTTTTGGCCCCACCCCAGGGGTCCATATATCTGCATATATATAAATTGGAAATCAAATTAAAAAATTTTTTTCTCTGAAACTGTAAGGCATAATGCTTTTATATTTGGCATTTAACATCAGCTCAAGTCCCTTTACCAAGTTTGTACAAATGGTGGCCCCTGGGCCATTTTTGGTCCCACCCTAAGGGCCAATATATCTACAAATGCATATATGGGAAATCAAATTTAAAAATCTTCTTCTCTGAAACTGTAAGGCTTTAAGCTTTCATAATCAGCTCAAGTCCCTTTACCAGGTTTGTACAAATAAAGGCCCCTGGGCCCTTATATGGGAAGTCAAATTTAAAAATCTTCTTCTCTGAAACTGTAAGGCCTACAGCTTTTATATTTAGCATTTAACGTCAGCTCAAGTCCCTGTACTGAGTTTATATAAATGAAGGCACAAGAACCATTTTTGTCAGTTGAGCTCCACAGGCCCTTTTGGGCCTCTTGTTTGCTAACTAAAGTCTTCTTTGTTCCTTTTTGTGTTTTCTCCCATGGAGAAACACAACAGAAATTCCTTACTACCCTATAAACCTGCTTACAATTTGTTTTGCTTGCCAGGGTTATTGCCCTTTAATACTCTTTCTTATGATGTATGAGAAGTTAAAAAAAATGGAATAGATGGCAATAAAATTTTTTGGGTACGGGCATTTCAAGTGGGTCGGGCGGTCAACAGCAAACAAAGTTAATTTTATTTTAGACCTCAGATTAAGTAAAAAATCATTGCAGTTATGATACAATATGCAGAGCTTTTGGAAGTAGTTTATAAAACAGGTTTTATAGGTTAGCAAATTTATAAGAACTTATTATCAAACATCTTATTTTGGTTGACTGAATAATATCAATAAGAAAAAACAGAAATTAATTTCATTAAATTTAGTTTAAAGTTTTACTTATCTGGATTAAAATTAAAGATAACAAGATTCACCTATATAAATAATTTTTAAATTTTAAAAAGATACCTTACATGTGTAACATTTACAGTTTATTGATTTGAGATTGAAGTGTCAACTTATTGTCATTTTTGATCACATTCTGACATTTAAATACATCCTGAATAGATATTTCATTGATTTCATATCTTAAAACCTCTTTTAAACATAAGCACCATTTCTGCATCTTAAATGCTTTGTACATTAGGTAGTTGTCTGTAATTTTAATTAAGAGAATATGTTTCTTACAACAAACTAGCTATATTCAATACACAAAATAAGAGAAATATAATTAAATATTAGAATTAGTCCCATTTGTGCTAAAATTTTAATAATGACTGATAAAGCTAATATATGATGAAATCCAAGTCAACACAAAATTATCATACGTGTCAATGTTCACATAAAATCTAATGGTAAGTAGATGTATAAGAATGCTGTTTTTTATACATACACTTCCCGTGTTTACACACAGGCATTTACAATTTCCTTGTATACATACAGGCATTAACACTTCCCTTGTATACAAACAAGACATTTACGATTCCCTTGTATACATACAGACATTTACACTTCCCTTGTATTACATACAGACATTTACACTTCCCTTGTATACAGACATTTACACTTCCCTTGTATTCATACAGACATTTATGCTTCCCTTGTATACATACAGACATTTAGACTTCCCTTGTGTACATACAGACATTTACATTTTCCTTGTATACATAGATATTTACACTTCCTTTGTATACAGACATTTACACTTCTGTTGTGTACATACAGACATTTACATTTTCCTTGTATACATAGATATTTACACTTCCTTTGTATACAGACATTTACACTTCTGTTGTATACATATAGACATTTACATGTACATTTCCGTTGTATACATACAAACATTTACACTTCCGTTGTATACATACAGACATTTACACTTCTGTTGTATACATACAGACATTTGCACTTCTCATGTATATATACAGACATTTACGTCTCCCTTGTATACATAGACATTTACACTTCCCTTGTATACATACAGACATTTACGCTTCCCTTGTAAACATACAGACATTTTACATTTTTGATTATTCACTGGTACACCTGTATTTTTTTTTACATTATTGTTTAATATACAGCCTAACAGTTTTAATTTTTAAGTAGCACTCTTTTAAGTAAAGTATTCTATAATATTTTATTTTATTGCCTTTTGTCAGGTAAATCTGAAGAGTCTTTATCTCTCAAGCTAATGACTTAAGATCAATTCTACTAGACAAAGATCAAATTATGATTACCTGAGTAATTAACACAAACATCTGTATTGAACAGCTATAATGAATTATATTTCTATTACTTTACCTAGCTTTATTTTATTAAGCCGATTTACAGTGCACAGAAGAATGAGTACATGACTACAAGTTCTCTTATCATTCATTTTAAAGTGCATTGCATAAGTATAAATTCACGTATCATTGGAGATATGAAAAAATGAATGAATGATAACAACATCAGTATTTCTCTTTATATGGGATATGTATGTTTATGTCTGCATATTTGGCCATTACCAGATATAGTTCCTGGACATTTTTTACCTTTAAAATGGATAACTGTATTTTTGTTATTTTCTACATTGTCATTGATGGCACTAGGCATTTTCTAATGTACCATGTTAGCAATCTCTGACTTTTATTTGTAAAATGCATAGTCAGTAATTTTGCTATGGTTTTTAAAAACTACCTTCTACCTTTCAGATTGGGAAAATTTGGACCCTTTTTATGTCACATATTACCCTCAGAATTTTGAAATTCATTGCAAAGATTTTATATTGTGACAATATCTAACATTTTTTGTCTGTCAGAACAGTTTTGGACAACTGGATTTAACTTAAACTATTTGATTGTGTGTCACTGTTGCCTTTTGGGGAATTTTAATTGTCAAATTTGGAAATTTTAGTCTTATTTCTCAAGGGGAAACTACCTTTATTAGGTAGTAATTTTAGGCAAACAAAACCACTGATAGAGTTTTGTAAAAGAACAGTCACTGCACTTTTAAGCTCAACTGGCTAAAGCCAGATGAGCTTATGGCATGATGCGCGCCGTGCGTGTGTCTGTCTGTTGACAGCAAAAATTCTGAAACTACTGGGCTAATTTTAACAAAACTTGGCAGGAATGATCCCTAGAAGGAGTAGATGAAAATCTATACAATTGATTTCCATGGCAACCAAAAGTAGGCCACAGTGACCTAGAATGCAAAAAACCTGAAATAAGCTTCTTCTCTGAAACCATAGGTTATATGCAAAATCTGATGTGATATTTGGCTTCTAGACACCCTTAAACATATAGGTTGTACATTTCGTGAAATTCTGTCAAAAACTAGGTTACATGTTTTTAGCGTTTTTCTGTCATACTTCAGTAAAAAGTGCAAAAAGGCTTATAATGAGATATCAACTTTGAAAATCTTCTTCTCTGAAACCATGAAGCTTTAAGCTTTCATATTTGGCAGTTAATATCAGCTTGATCCCCTTTACCAAGTTTGTACAAATGGTGGCCCCCAGTCCATTTTTGGCCCCACCCCAGGGGTCCATATATCTGCATATGCATATATGGCTTATAATAGGATATCAACTTTGAAAATTTTCTTCTCTGAAACCATGAAGCCTTAAGCTTTCATATTTGGCAGTTAATATCAGCTCAAATTCCTTTACCAAGTTTTTACAAATGGTGGCCCCTGGTTAATTTTTGGCCCCACCCCAGGGGCCCATATATCTGCATATGCATATATTGGAAATCAAATTTAAAAATCTTCTGCTCTGAAATTGTAAGGCCTAAAGCTTTCATATTTGGCATTCAACATAGGCTCAAGTCCCTTTACCAGATTTATACAAATAAAGGCTCCTGGGTCATTTTTGGTCCCACCACAGGGGCCCATATATCTACATATACTTATATGGGAAGTCAAATTTGAAAAATCTTCCTTCTCTGAAATTGTAAGGCCTACAGCTTTTATTTACAGCATTTAACATCAGCTCAAGTCCCTGTACCAAGTTTATTTAAATGGAGGTACAAAAACCATTTTCGTCAGTTGAGCCTCTTGTTATCAGTATTTAAAGACACAGAACTGATATGGCTTTGATTCAAGACTTCAGTTTCCAACATATTGATAGAATTAGCATTCTATCAACTGAGTTTCTATTTCACCAATTTCACATTCATGTGGAACAAGCTGATATTTCTCAAAACAATAACTTAGGTGTGAACAATCAATATACAGTGGAGTTTACCTATAGCAAAGATGGATGTTACGAATTTAGGTCTATAACGAACTAGAAAAAATTCCCTGACCAATTTACGGTATATAATCTATGTTTAATTGAATTGCTTATTACGAAATTGGCCTATAATGAAAACATCGAAAACAGATTAAAAGGAAACCATTTCAAAACATGTAACCGACCAGACAGCGTGGATGTCATGTTAGGATAATAGGTGTTAAATCATCTATACACCGAATGTAACATCTTTGATGCTATACCTACACATGTTTATTCAATACTCATTGATCTGAATGAGAGGCATGCCAAGGGTTTAGTTTAGCATGTTAAAAGTTATTTTAACAGTTTGTCCCATCTAGAAACAATTTTATGCAGCCGAAAATTTGTGAAACAGTAAAAAAATTAATGACTTTTTAGCATGTGTTAGTGATTAGTGTTCAGAATGTGACATTTAAACAGATTTTAATTATTTTCCGATAAGAAGCATTGATTTACATTGTGACATTTAAAGAGATATTACTTTTTTCATAAATTTTCTCAATGGATTAAAGTGATATGTTTTCAAGAATTTGGATTAAATTAATGCTATAATTTAAAAAAAAAAATACATATCAGATTGTGCGAAAGATATATTGGTTGTTTTTGGTGATTGAATAAAATAATTTAATCTGTAGTTTGTTTTTAGCTCACCTGAGTTGAAAGCTCAAATGAGCTATTGCTATCCATCTTCGTCCACCATGCATCGTGCGTAAACTTTTTACATTTTAATCTCCTCCTCCAAAACCACTGGGCCAAATTTATTGAAACTTGGTTTCCATCATGCCTGGGTGAAGCCCTTTCAGATTTGCACATATGAAAGAGATATGTCCCATTGGGCCCCATAAGGGGGGAAATAGTGAAAAAATTAAAATCTTCTCCTCTGAATCTACAAGAGATATACCTTAGTTATTAGCTCACCTGAGCAAATGCTCAAGGTGAGCTATTGTGATGGTAATTTGTCCGCCATCCCTTGTCTGTCGTCTTTCGTCCGTAAACTTTTAACATTTTAATCTTCTCCTCCAAAACTTCTGAGTCAAATTTAATGAAACTTAGTGATAGTCATGACTGGGTTAAGGCCTTTCAGATTTGCTCAAATGAAGGAGTTATGTCCCCTTGGGGCCCCAGAAAGGGGAAAATAGTGAAAATCTTTAAAAATCTTCTCGTATGAACTTAAAAGAGATATAACTTAGATATTTCAGGTATAATAACAACTTAGATATTTCAGGTATAACATTCTTAGGACACTTAGTTTCAAATTTGCACAAATCGTAGCTGTGAGGCTCAAAATGGGCAAATAGCAGGGGGAAATTACTAAAATTTGTATATTTGTAAATTTATCTTGAAAACTATTAACTTTTTGATAGACATGTATATAAGAATGTTGTAGCTATTGATAAGACAATCCTTTTGATATATGAATCAAGGTCATACGTTCAAAGGTCAAGGTCATAAGTACATAAAAAAGAGTGAAATTGTTAATTATCTTGGAAACTATTAACTTTTTGTATTCGCATGTATATTTGAATATTGTAGAAATTGACATGGCTATCATTCTGATGTATGATTCAAGGTCTTACTTTCAAAGGTCAAGGTCATAGATGCACAAGAAGACTCAAATTGTTAATTATCTTGAAAACTATTGACTTTTTGCATATGCATGTATAGTAGAATATTGTAGGTATTTATATTACAATCATTTTGATATATGATTCAAGGTTATACATTTAAAAGGTCAAGGTCATAGCTACATAAGACAACTGAAATTGTTCATTATCTTGAAGAAAATTATCAACTTTTTGTTTAGGCATGTATATTAGAAAATTGTAGGTATTGCGACAATGATCATTTTGATATGTGGTTCAAGGTCATATGTTCAAAGGTCAAGGTCACAGCTGCAAAAGAAGACCTAAATTACTAATTATCTTGAAAACTATTAACTTTTTGTATAGGCATGTATAGTAGAATATTGTAGGTATTGACATGACAGTCATTTTGATATATGGTACCAGGTCATATGTTGAAAGGTTAAGGTCACAGCTGCAAAAGATGACTTAAATTGCTAATTATCTTGAAAACTATTAACTCTTTGTATAGGCATGTAATTTAGAATATTGTAGGTATTGTGACAGCAATCATTTTGATATATGGTTCAAGGTTATATGTTCAAAGGACAAGGTCATATCAACATAGGAATACTAAAATTATTAATTATCTTGAAAGCTATTAATTTCATGAATAGGCATGTATATTAGAATATTGTAGGTATTGACATGACAATCGTATATGGTTTGAGGTCATATATGTTCAAAGGTCAGGGACATAGCTGCATAAGTATACAGAAATTGATGAATTATTTGGAAATTATTCATTGCACTACAGTTATTTCATGCATATTATATAAGCTACTTATAAATGAAATGTGAGTGGATATTTTTTTGATTGAGTTTTGTGGGAGTTCTTAACTTGAGAAATCTTTTAAAGTTCTGTACTTAATATATTGTCTATTGCACTTTGCGAACAATATTGGGCATTAGTGAAGTCCAATCGGACAATAACCGATAATCGGAGAGGCATAATCGATCAATTAATTGATAATAATCAGAATTACTTAGTAACTGTACATCAATTCAGAAACAAGTAGAGCTGAATATAAATACAGTATTCAGAAACAAATAAGGCTGAATATAAATACTTTAATTGTAAAAGCCAAGTGTTCTTGCTTTGTGGTTGTAAGTTAAAGGCCAGATAGCTCCTTGCCCTGATAGACTGATAGTGGCCAAAGCATCGCACTGTGTAAAAAGTGTCTGGATACAATATATTATTCGATCCTCGTCCACCATTGTTGTTTTTAATAGCAAGAACCAGAAAGGAAACAGACTTTACTACAATCCCGAAACTACTCGCCGACGTTGGCGATGATCAATTATTTATCTTGTGATCGATTATTAGGATCGCTGCCCTGACAACGACTGACAATCGATCATCGGTGATAATCGCGACATCACTATTGGGCATATCTTCAGGTGAGTGTTAAGGCCCATGGGCCTTTTGTTTTTTTTTTTTGTTTTTTTTTAATTTACTAAAAATACAACAAATAGAACTTTATCGACAAATAAAGCTAATGGATGGTTAAATGCTTAATATATACATGTTATATTTATGCAGTTAGTGATTATTATTGATTATCTTACAAAAAATCAAAATTGATAAATTATATTTTATTTTTAATAAAAAATATTAGCATTTAACCATATATTAGCTTTAATTTCTTTTAACATTCTCTACTTCTGGCTTATGCAATTCACATTGATGAAGGGAGATAACTCGTCTCTGCATTCTCGAAAATGATACTCGGGACTGAAAAATTGTTTAAAACGAAATATGCCTATAACGAAGTCTATTAAGCTGTCTCCTGGACTTCGTTATAGCCAAACTCTACTGTAATAAGAAAATAAACAGGCTGTTTAATCAGGTTATAATTATCAGGTTTTACAGAAGACAAAAAGTAAAAATTGTTTGTTTTCTTCCTTTTCTGCACTGCCTCATTGCCCCATAGGTAGAGTGTCTGCCTTGAGAGTAGGAGGTTATGGGTTTGAACCCCAGTTATGTCATACATAAGAGTTTAAAATTTTAGGTATTGCCTCCTTGTATAATCCTGGTCATTAAGAGGACAGAGTGTTACCTGGTTCACCAACTGCCAAGATAATGTGACCGGGGGAATGGTATGCTTTTCTACAGCATACTGACTTTGTGAGATAGTTTATTAAAGACGTTGTGAGTGTTTACTAGTACAAGGCAGATCATAAAACACAATTTTATATCACATGAACTTATTCCTAATCCTTAGTGATTAATAAACATAATCTGATCACAAATAGCTGAAAAATATTTGATGTGCAATTAAACAACTTTACATCTTAAAGACTTCTGTTACTAACCAACACTCCCCTAAGGACATCCAGTTGAATATAGTATGTATACTTTTTTAATATCAAAATGCTTGATTTGTACCACTTTTACCATTTGATGTTATAAGTATTAAGTAAATATTTTAAACCTATTAAATTTTGATAGAAAAATAAATATTTTGAACCTGATTAAATTTTGATAGAAAAATATACCTCCTTAAAGCTAGTTAAAAATCAGGGTAAGAGGAGCAGAAACAAATAATTTGATAGTGCAGTTATGGTTTAACGTGGGTAAGACATGCTTCTTTGGGCTCTGGTTTAAATTTATAGCATAAGAGGTAAAAAGGCAGATGAGTACGAGACAACCGGCCAAAAACTTTAAGAATACATCCAGGCAACCAGAAATTAGGGATTTAGTGATTAAAACAAGAAACATGTCGAAAAGTGATAGCAATTTATGCAAAGAAGAAGAACCGGCACGAAAAAAAATGGCAAACCCTGCAGCAAAGAAGAAAGGTGAACAAACTTTGACACTTGACATGGTAAAAGATCTATTGGAGAGTACCAATACGAGGATGAAAGAGGGTTTGAAACAGGACCTCAAAGATGCAGTGGAAGAAGCAATTGTATCATTACGGCTCCCCTGTAACCTATCTAAAGGAAGAAGTTACCGAGTTAAAAAAGACGACAGAGTTTACTTCCGGCAGCGTTAAAGATCTTGAAGGCCAGGAGGAAATGGTTTCAATACATTTTAGAGATGAGGGAAGTGTGCTTTCAAACTTCTACCCATGTAAATTAATATACAACAAAAAAAGAATTCCACTCAGCTGAGCAGATATACCAATTTGAAAAGGCAAATTACCATACCTCAGATTTGAGTGATATGATATTGGCAACTGTTGATACTCAAATTGCTAAAAGAATCTCTCGACAAATAGCTACAACTTCCTCCTGGGATACAGATAAAATTGTTATTATGAAGAAAATATTGAAAACAAAGGTAGAACAATGCACAGGATTTCGACAATATTTAAAATCATCTGTTGGAAAAGAACTAATTCATGTTGGTCCTAATGTTTTCTGGGGGACCTGGGTAGATTTATGTAAAAAAAAATACTATAGGGGTAATGTAAGAAACACTTGGAGAAAGTTTATGATTAAATTTTATATCAGTAGCCTCAATAGTATATATAATTTGCTTAACCATTGTAGTAGAGAAAGTTTATATATTGAATTACTAGGTAACTAGTTATCTCCCCTTTACTTCAATGTAAGAATACAATGTACCCTTGGAAAACTTTCCTTGATTACACATAATGACATACTACCTATCTTAGAAAACAGATACCTTGTGACTCAATATTTCAATATGTTAGATTAATAGAACATGTCCTCTGCTGAAAAGTATGAGCTATGTCTAGTGTTATCCATTTTCAACATATTCTTTAATTTCCCATCTCTTAGTTTTTAACTGGTTTGCAGTTTTTTTCAAAGCTAGCCAAATTTTATAATCGTATCAATAGAAAACCGTTTTCATTGCCTTTAAACAAAACTCCAAAATAACTTCTTAAAGCTGAATCTGAGATTACAAATTCCAATACCAGATATGCCCTAGTGGTCGTACCTTTATATACACTTGCTATTATTAAATAAAATATCTCACAAGATGCTAGAAGTACAAGTTTTTATTACATTTATCATTACACTATACCTCATTACACAACAAAAACAACACAACACATGTCTGTCAAATGCTGTTGACCCAATTTATAAATGTAAATTTGCTGTATTTCATGTTTTTGCTGCACAAGATAATATTAAATGTACTGTTATAATTATCATTTGCAACCTTTATACATTACAAAGAGAAAGTTTGTACATATTGTATGTCAGAAAATGTCATGAATATATGTAAAACAAGTGTTCAATATCAACTGCTTGTATTTTCAAAATGAAGTTGCATGATTCATTAACAATACTTGCTGCTAATTGCAAGGGTTTAAATGAATACAATAAAAGAAAAGATGTATTGAACTTCCTAAGGCAAAAGGCACAAAATATATACTGCCTACAAGAAACACATCTGGTTGATAATCTTTATGCAAGTATCAGAGCAGAATGGGGAGGGGAAGTAATTCTTAATTCTGTTTCATCTAATTCTAGGGGTGTCTGTATATTGTTTAATAATAATTTTGAATACAAAATCCACAAAATTAAAAAAGATGCACATGGAGATTTTATAGCTATAGATATAACCATAGAAGGCAAAAAAATAACTCGATTAATATTTATGGCCCAAATGAAGATTATTCAGAGTTTTTCGCAAATTTAGTCGAAATTTTAGAAGAATTTGCTAATGAATACCGGTAGTTTATTATTACAGGTGACTTTAATTTGGTACAAAATCAAGAATCAGACACCTTAAATTATATCAGAGAAAAAAACCCAAAAGCAAAAGAAACAGTTCTTAAAATAAAAGACAAATGGTGTTTGGTTGACCCCTTTAGAGAGTTATTAGCTCAACTGGCTAAAGCCAGCTGAGCTTATGGCATGAAGCGTGCGTGCGTGCGTGCGTAAACTTTGGTCTTCTCCTCTGAAACCACTGGGCCAATTGGAACCAAATTCGGTGTGGAAGGTTCCTACCTCGGCCTGACTAAAGTTTGTACCAGACTACCCCGCCCGACATCCAAGATGGCCACCGTTACTATAAATAGAAAAAACACAAAAATGGCCATTGTGGATTCATTTTTCGACCAATTAAGCTCAAATTTGAAATGTAGAAAGTATATAGTGGGGGATTTAACATATGTAACGGGTTTTTCCGAGTCTTTTTTCGTTGACCCAATTTTTACGAAGTATGCAAATTAGGTGCAATATTTAGCAAAATCTTTGAAAATCTTCTCCTCTGAAACCACTGGGCCAATTGGAACGAAATTTTGTGTGGTTGATCCCTACCTCAGCCTGACTAATGTTTGTACCAGACAACCCCGTCCGACATCCAAGATGGCCGCCGTTACTATAAATAGAAAATACACTAAAATAGCCAATCTGGATCCATTTTTCCACCGATTTAGCTCAAATTTGAAATGTAGAAAGTATATAGTGGGGGATTCAACATATGTAACGGGTTTTTCCGAGTCTTTTTTCGTTGACCCAATTTTTAAGAATTATGCAAATTAGGTGTAATATTTAGGGAAATCTTTGAAAATCTTCTCCTCTGAAACCACTGGGCCAATTGGAACAAAATATTGTGTGGTTGATCCCTACCTCGGCCTGACTAAAGTTTGTACCAGACAACCCCGTCCGACATCCAAGATGGCCGTCGTTACTATAAAAAGAAAATACACTAAAATAGCCAATCTGGATCCATTTTTAGCTCAAATTTGAAATGTAGAAAGTATATAGTGGGGGATTCAACATATGTAACGGGTTTTTCCGAGTCTTTTTTCGTTGACCCAATTTTTAAGAATTATGCAAATTAGGTGTAATATTTAGGGAAATCTTTGAAAATCTTCTCCTCTGAAACCACTAGGCCAATTCGAACAAAATATTGTGTGGTTGATCCCTACCTCGGCCTGACTAAAGTTTGTACCAGACAACCCCGTCCGACATCCAAGATGGCCGCCATTACTATAAATAGAAAAAACACAAAAATGGCCATTGTGGATTCATTTTTTGACCAATTAAGCTCAAATTTGAAATGTAGAAAGTATATAGTGGGGGATTACAACATATGTAACGGGTTTTTCCGAGTCTTTTTTTCGTCGACCCAATTTTTACGAATTATGCAAATTAGGTGCAATATTTAGCAAAATCTTTGAAAATCTTCTCTGAAACCACTGGGCCAATTGGAACAAAATTTTGTGTGGTTGATTCCTACCTCGGCCTAACTAAAGTTTGTACCAGACAACCCCGTCCGACATCCAAGATGGCTGCAATTACTATAAATAGAAAAAACACAAAAATGGCCATTGTGGATCCATTTTTCCACCGATTTAGCTCAAATTTGAAATGTAGAAAGTATATAGTGGGGGATTCAACATATGTAACTGGTTTTTCCGAGTCTTTTTTCATTGACTCAATTTTTATGAATTATGCAAATTAGGTGTAATATTTAGGGAAATCTTTGAAAATCTTCTTCTCTGAAACAACTGGGCCAATTGGAACGAATTTTGTGTGGTTGATTTCTACCTTGGCCCAACTAAAGTTTGTACCAGACAACCCCGTCCGACATCCAAGATGGCCGCCATTACTATAAATAGAAAAAAAACAAAAATGGCCATTGTGGATTCATTTTTTGACCAATTAAGCTCAAATTTGAAATGTAGAAAGTATATAGTGGGGGATTCAACATATGTAACGGGTTTTTCCGAGTCTTTTTTTCGTCGACCCAATTTTTACGAATTATGCAAATTAGGTGCAATATTTAGCAAAATCTTTGAAAATCTTCTCTGAAACCACTGGGCCAATTGGAACAAAATTTTGTGTGGTTGATTCCTACCTCGGCCTAACTAAAGTTTGTACCAGACAACCCCGTCCGACATCCAAGATGGCCGCAATTACTATAAATAGAAAAAACACAAAAATGGCCATTGTGGATCCATTTTTCCACCGATTTAGCTCAAATTTGAAATGTAGAAAGTATATTGTTGGGGATTCAACATATGTAACGGGTTTTTCCGAGTCTTTTTTCATTGACTCAATTTTTATGAATTATGCAAATTAGGTGTAATATTTAGGGAAATCTTTGAAAATCTTCTCCTCTGAAACAACTGAGCCAATTGGAACGAAATTTTGTGTGGTTGATTTCTACCTTGGCCCAACTAAAGTTTGTACCAGACAACCCCGTCCGACATCCAAGATGGCCGCCATTACTATAAATAGAAAAAACACAAAAATGGCCATTGTGGATTCATTTTTTGACCAATTAAGCTCAAATTTGAAATGTAGAAAGTATATAGTGGGGAATTCAACATATTTAACTGGTTTTTCCGAGTCTTTTTTCATTGACCCAATTTTTACGAATTATGCAAATTAGGCGCAATATTTAGCAAAATCTTTGAAAATCTTCTCCTCTGAAACCACTGGGCCAATTGGAACAAAATTTTGTGTGGTTGATCCCTACCTCGGCCTGACTGAAGTTTGTACCAGACAACCCTGTCCAACATCCAAGATGGCTGCAGTTACTATAAATAGAAAAAACACAAAAACGGCCATTGTAGTTCCATTTTTCAACCAATTTAGCTCGAATTCGAAATGAAGAAAGTATATTGTTGGGGATTCAACATATGTAACGGGTTTTTCCGAGTCTTTTTTCATTGACCCAGTTTTCACTAGTTATGCAAATTAAGTGCAAAATTCTGTGAAATCTTTGAAAATCTTCTCTGAAACCACTAGGCCAATTGGAATGAAATTTAGTGTGGAAGGTCCCTACGTTGACCTGACTAAAGTTTTTACCAGGCAACCCCGCCTGACATCCAAGATGGCCACCGTTACTATAAATAGAAAATACAGAAAAATGGCCATTGTGGATCCTTTTTCCACAGATTTAGCTCAAATTCGAAACGTAGAATGTTTATTGTGGGGGATTTAACATATGTAACATGTTTTTCTGTCTTTTTTCACTTTTTTCCAATTTTCACTTATTATGCAAATTAGGTGCAATATTTTGTGAAATGAAGTAAAAATCTTCTCCTCTCAACCCCCCCCCCCCAAAAAAAAAAAAAAAAAAAAAAAAAAAAAAATGGCTATTGTGGATCCTTTTTTCCACCGACTTTAAATATAGAAAGTATACTGTGTGGGATTCAAAATATATAATGGTTTCTTTCCGAGAAAATTTTTATTGACCCAATTTTCAAGAAATATGCAAATTAGGTGTAATATTTAGTAAAAATTTTCTCCTCTAAAATCACTGGGCGAATTGGAACCAAATTTTGTGTGGAAGGTTCCTACATGTACATCAGCCTGAAAAAAGTTTGCACCAGTCCAAGATGCCTGTTGTTACTAGATATGAAAAAAAAAATAGCCATTGTTGATCCATTTTAAGCTCAACTGGCTAAACCCAGCTGAGTTTATGGCATGGCGAAAGTTTGTCAGTTAAATTGCTGCTTGGTCATGGTTTTCTCCAATACTCCAGTGTCCTCCACTATTTCCAAAACTGACAGTCTCCGTATAAGTGAAATATTCTTGAGTAAAGCGTTAAACAGCATTACAAACAAAAACAAACATTGTCTTACATATTCAGCCAGTTGAGCATCACAGGCCCTATTGGGCCTCTTGTATTCAGATGTTAGAAGATATACCTGGAGAAAAAATGTACCTCTTAAACAAGCTAGACTTGATTTCTTTTTAGTGTCTGAAAATTTGATGTCTAGTGTTATAGATGTAGCAATTAATCATGATCATTCATCTGTTACACTCTCCCCGAAACTTAAGGACTTTTTAAAGGGCAGGGCCCTTTGGAAGTTCAATAATTCTTTACTTGGCAACAAAAACTATGTTGATATTGTCAAAGAATGTATTAAAAACGTTAAGTTACAATATATGATACCATTGTATAATTATGAAAATATTAATTTGATCAGTGGCAGTGACATTCAATTCACTATTACTGATCAACAGTTCTTGGAGGCTGTTTTGGTTGAGATAAGACCAGTTTCATTATTCAATGTAACATACAAAATTGCATCTGCTTGTATAACAGAGAGGTTGAAAAGTGTCCTAGAGTCTATTATATCAAAAGATTAGACAGGATTTATTAGTGGTAGATATATTGGGGAAACTACTAGGTTAATATATGACATAATGCAGTATACAGAATTTAAGAATATCCCAGGGCTACTACTTATGACTGATTTTGAAAAAGCTCCTGGTCATATATAGACAAAGTTTTAAGTTTTTCAATTTTGGTAGCGACTTCATTAAATGGGTTTAATGTTTTTCGTAAAGACATTAATTCATCTGTTTTACAAAATGGATGTCTCTCGCAGTTTTTTTTTTAATATCTAGAGGATGTAGACAAGGTGACCCTTTATCTCCTTATGTTTTCCTCATTTGTGCAGAAATCCTGTCTGTTCTTCTGAAAAATAATAGTAACTTAAAAGGAATAAAGATAGGAAATGAAGAATTTAAATTATCACTATTTGCTGATGACACCACAGTAATACTTGATGGATCTGAGTCGTCTTTAAGGGAAACTCTACATGTTCTCAGTAAATTTGCATCACTCTCTGGTTTGAAGATTAACAATTCAAAAACAAGAGCAATATGGATTGGGAGAATTCTACTTATGAACAATCTTTAAACTGGAGAGTGCTGTATAAGATCCCATTTATCACTTGTAAAAATACAAAACTACAATGGTTCCAATATAGAATTACCATCTTTTACTGTCTACGAATGAATTTTTACACAAAATAAATATTAGAGATAATAATTTGTGTACCTACTGTCATGAAGAATTTGAGAAAATTGAACATGTTTTTTTGGAACTGTAAAATTGTTAATGATTTTTGGCTGGACGTAGACAACTATATATACTTGAAAACACATAGATTTATTGATATTAGCAGGGAAAGTACAGTTTTTGGTATTCAAAATAATATTAAAGGCAGTATACCTCAAAAGTATATCTTGATGGTAACAAGATATAATATTTATAAGTGTAAACTGTCAGAAAAATTACCAGTCATTAATATATGGAAGCTAGTAATGAAGAATTTTATGGAATTAGAAAAGTTAATTGCAATAAAAATAGTAAATATGAACAATTTTTAAATGTTTGGGAAACTTGGACAAATTTATATGAATAAATTTAGTTTTAACAAAGATTTATCTGAGATCCATTGGGAAGTTGTGAGTATCAGTTTATGTTATAACACAATGTTAATATCATGAATGTTATCAACCAATATTATTATTATTGTTGTTGTTGTTGAAACATAGAAAATAATGAATCATATTGGGTCAACAGGCATTACAGCGACACACACACACACACACACCTTTCATATACTAGTATACACATATACATTAAATACACATACCTGCACATACAATACCTACATCTTCTACACATTCATGCATCACTCACAAGGAAAATAACCAGAGTATTATATCATTATAATATAAAGGACAAAATATACTTATACATTCAAAGTGTATACTGTTATCCTTAAAAGAATTTACAAATTTATATTTGAATTGTGTTTAAAAAGTAGTTAAAAAATTTCTTTGGATGGTAAATATGGACTTGTTTTTTATATACTGGTAGTTGATATGTATTAATACTATAGTGTATATAGTATCTATATTTAAGTTATTTACTTGTAAGGTCTAGGGGAGATAATTTACCTGGTCCAAGATAAATTGTCCCTTTACACCTAATACTATAATGCATTGTAAAATTATTTATTTACAACTCAGAAACAGTCCTACTGTTTCCTCAGCAGATTAACCCATGGGCACCAACCCTGGCATCTGCTTCCCTTACTTGAGATCTTGGACAATGAAAATATTAATTACAAAATAAAATAAAAAATTTGATAGCAGCTTTAAAAATTTGCTTCAGTAACCAACCAAGTCACCAATAATGATTTTTGTAAAACTTAGAAATTTTAACATATATCACACACACATGTATGCATGTATATATATATATATATATATATATATATATATATATACATGTATATATCAGGGCTCCGGAAAACTTTGACTGGGGTGTCGGACATTTTTTCAAAGCAACCCTACCACCGATGCTGTGTGAAGAAAAAAAAAAGAAAACCTACCACCGATGTTGTTATTGACGATGTTTTTGATGTTTTTTAAAAAGATTTTAATTTTTAATATCAAATAGATTTTAAAAAGGATTTAACTACTACAAAGAGGTTATTTAGGTACATGTGGTCAGGCTCATGTGTACACGACACAAGGTTTGATGGCCATCTTTGTTTATTGACAATCGTGCATTTTTGTTTTTTCCGAAGTTACACGAACTTTACTGAACCTCATTTCGAGACCTCTTTGATTGTATTTAGACTTTTTAAAATTATTTATTTATAACTAAACAGTTTGCAAAGACCATACGATGAACGTTGTACATAGTCTTATTTGACATCCCGTGTGAAACCTCTTTGATAATAGTCCGACGACCATGACCCCTGGTAATCAGCTGTTTATGGCTTCCGTCAAGCGATGTGATTACTAAATAAACAACTAATCAACAAAATTAATGAGGGTTCGGACGATGAAACAAAAGGAACGGATTGAGACCATGGATTCTTACTGATTAATAAACAAAAGCCTAATTATTATATCTGTAGTATTTATTGAAAATGGTTGACAGGTGATAGCAAACAATACTCGAGTAAAATAATTACCAACAAACATATTTATTTATATGTCCGATTAACTGAATTCTATTATTAACTAAAAATGTCAGACAAGTGATTTTTCACATCAGACAAAAATATTTTTTGTCAGACATGTCCGGCAAATATGACCATTTCCGGACTCCTGATATATATATACAGACACACACATGTATGTTAGCAACAATGACAAAGTAATTTTTTTATATGATGATAGTTAATCTATATAATATACTATCAGTAATGCTATAAAGATGTGGAATATTGATACATGCAGTATGTGTTAATGAAGACGGGCTATTTTTTATGTTTGCTGCAGATTGTACCTGTCTAATCTTATAATATATCAGAAAAATAAGACTATTTATTTTGATATTGATGATGATGTGCATTTGCCTGTTGAATTGGATCAGAATTTATGAATATTCAATATATTATATGTTGGGTACAGCAATGATGGTGATAACATTTGGATATACCTGTTAAAATAAGGAAGGTTCAAGACTTGTGATATTTTAATGTCATAGTTCATCTTTATATTATAGTTTATATTTATATTTGGAATCCAGAAATTTAAATTTGGTTTTTAGTGATTTTGTTTAGAAAATCAATATTTGACAAATGGATTTATCAACCAAGAAGAACATGAGTACACTTCCACTTCATATAATATGTATGTATTATACACGTGCCATAGGTTAATGACATTTTGAAACAGGATTGGTTAGGGGAGAGAAAGAGAGAGAGAACACTTGCATGCAAGTATGTGCAAATAAAATATGGAAGTATACAACACATACACAAAAACATGTAGGTGGATATGTTTAAAAATATGTACCCTGAACACACACCACACGTGTGCTTGTGCGCACACACACACACACACACACCATCCCTAAGGGATTTAAACTTCAGCCTATTAGTAGTTTTTTTTTAAAACCCCTAATTTTTCTTTTTCTTCTGATTCTTATATATTTTTATTTTTAGGGGATATGACAGAACTTCAAGCAACACTTGAGTTTGCAGTAGAGCTGAGTACATTTTACAATGTGGACTTATTTCAAAGGGGGTATGTGATGCTCTTATACAGCTTATTTAAAAAAAAAACCCTCAGAAGTGATTTAGTGCTAGCTTACAGTTCACCCTTCATCATCTAGGTTCAAATACCACCCTGACTCGGGAAGATCCTAGTTTCATCTAGGTTCAAATACCACCCTGACTCGGGAAGATCCTAGTTTGAAAAAGTTTGTTATTATTCCCGCATCAATGAAGTTGGCGGGGGATATAGAAATGGGTTCCATCCGTTAGTCTTTTGGTCCATTCGTCTGTTGGTCTGTTCATCTGTTTGTCCATCACAAATACAATGTTAAGTTTTTCCGTTAAAGTTTTTCAAACAGTTAAAATTCTTCAGAATTTTTCATTCTGATTTAAAGAAATTATTATTTTTATTTATTTTGAAACATGTGTATATGTTTTTACATAATTTTTTACCAGAAACTTCATCTAGAACATAATGTTAACCTTTTGCGTTAAAGTTTGCTATATGTTTTATATTATGATTTAAGAATAGCAAGTTAATAATAAATTCATACCAAAAAGAAATAGTGCTATTACTTCAAAAGTGTTTACATATTTCTCTGCAACATTTTAACACCTGCAATTTTAGTATTTCTTAGTAAAAATGCATATTTTATATGAAAAATGTTCATTTTGAGAAAATGAACTTGCTTTTTAGCTCACCTGAGCACAAAGTGCTGTCGTGTGTCATGCGTCAACTTTTGATCGTTAACACTCCTGATCATGAGGCCACAATTTGAATGCAATCTTAATCAAACTTGCTCAGAATGATCCTCTTGACAAAAGCTAGCTCAAGTTTGTTATTGGCCATGTTAGGTCAATAAGTAGGTCACTAGGTCAGATAATAGAAAAACCTTGTTAACATTCCTGAGGCCCCAATTTGAGTGAAATCTTCACCAAACATTGTCAGAATGATCCTCTTGACCAAAGCTAGCTCAAGTTCTTATATGGGCCATGCTGGGTCAATATGTAGGTCACTAGGTCAAATAATAGAAAAACCTTGTTAACACTTCTGAGGCCCTCATTTGAGTGCAATCTTCATCTAACTTAATCAGAATGATCCTCTTGACAAAAGCTAGCTCAAGTTCGTATATGGGCCATGTTGGGTCAATAAATAGGTCACTAGGTCAAATAATGGAAAAACCTTCTTAACACTCCTCAGGACCCAATTTGAGTGCAATCTTCATCTCACTTAATCAGAATGATCCTCTTGACAAAGCTAGCTGAAGTTTTTTTTTCTGGTTATGTTGTGTCAATTGATCATGAGGTCAAATTATATAAAAACCTTGTTAACACATCTGAGGCCCAAATTTTAGTCCAATCTTCATCAAACTCGCCGAGATTGATCCTCCTGACAAAAGCTAGCTTAAGTTCATATATATGGGTCATGTTAGGTCAATAAGTAGGTCACTAGTTCGAAATATAGGAAAAATCTTTTTTAAAAAATAGAAGCTCCAGTTTGCCAAAATCAAGCTGAGTGCACATCATTTTCAGGTGAGCGTCCAGGGCCTTCATAAACTTCTTGTTTATTTTATAGGATTTTCTGTAGAAACTCTAGATCTCATGTAATTATTAAAAGAAGTTTAACATATATACATGATTTTTTAAGTGGTTCATTATTTTTTGGGTAAAAATGTCTATTTTAAAAAGAAAACACTGATTTTGAAAAAATTCCTTTTTGTGGCTATTATCAATTTACTGTTATCTTTGATGGAGTTCTTTATATTGGGTGGGTATTTTATTTTATTTTTCTGGAAAAAATATACATTAAATTTTTATTATACAAATATTTAAAAAAAAAAAAAAAAAAAGGATGATAATATAATGCTACTGCTGCTGATAACAATGATGATGATGTATGCTGCTGATGATGTTGAATTTATGCTAGGGATGGTGTTGAATTTTCTTAATGATGATGATGTTGATGATGCTGATGATTATGATGAAAACTTGCTCTTGATGATTTTCATACAGTGGAACATACTTGTAATGAATATCATTAAGTGAGCAAAATTAGTGATATATAATAGTAATTATTACATTGTCACATATATATATTTATATGTAGGAAAGTCGAAGACTTTTCTAGTTATGTCGTTGTTGGTAACTAATGTATCGTATCTATGTAAACAATTGTCAGTTTTCTTGAGCACTACTGTATACTTGCGTCCCAAAGAAGTAGACCTGTACAGCACAGCACAATCTGGGTGTTACAAATGCATTTCTGGTTTTATTTAATTTAATTTCGAACCACACATTTTAGAGAAGAAAAGAAAGTAACACGGACAAAAAATAAATAAATGAATAATAAATAAATAAATAAAACCGCTTCCCCTTCACACACAGAGTTGCGGAGGAATGTGCTTTTTTCGGGGTTGGAAATTTGCATATCAACTGTCAAGCTCCAAATAGCAGCATGCATTCGTACCTCTTTTGTAAATAAATGAACAACATTAACTCTGTAAATGAATATATATAGAGAATCTTTATAAAAACAAAAATAAAAAATATTTTAAAGAACTAAAAAGAAGATAATAAATAAAATATAGAGGGTATAGTTCACATTGCAGAAATAAGTCACGGACTTATTTTCCGTATATTTTCGGGAACTTCTTATCTGTGTATATTCTTCTAATTTTGGAACACCGTTATAAGTTGACTTAACTGTTTATGGTAACTAGACTTACACTTGTATAAAACCTGATTAGCCATAACAGCAATATCGACATGTGTCGGCTAGGACATTAAATCATTCATTTTCTGGAATCCTGTACAGAGGAATTCGTCATTTTTAGCTCAACTGGCTAAAGCCAGATGAGCTTATGGCATGATGCGCGCGCGCGCATGCGTGCGTGCGTCCGTCCATCTGTCCGTTAACAGCAAAAACTCAGACACTATCGGGCCAATTTTAACAAAACTTTGCAGGAATGATCCCTAGAAGAAGTAGATGAAAATATTTACAATTGGTTTCCATGGCAACCAAAAGTAGGTCACAGTGATCTAGAATGCAAAAAACCTAAAATAAGCTTCTTCTCTGAAACCATAGGTTATATGCAAAACCTGATGTGATATTTAGCTTCTAGACACCCTTAAACATATAGGTTGTACATTTTGTGAAATTCTGTCAAAAACTAGGTTACGCGTTTTTAGCGTTTTTCTGTCATACTTCGTAAAAAGTGAAAATAAGGCTTATAATGAGATATCAACTTTGAAAATCTTCTCCTCTGAAACCATAAAGCCTTCAGCTTTCATATTTGGCAGTTAATATCAGCTTGAGCCCCTTAACCAAGTTTGTACAAATGGTGGCCCCCGGTCTATTTTTGGCCCCACCCCAGGGGTCCATATATCTGCATATGCATATATGGCTTATAATGAGATATCAACTTTGAAAATTTTCTTCTCTGAAACAATGAAGCCTTAAGCTTTCATATTTGGCAGTTAATATCAGCTTGAGGCCCTTTACCAAGTTTGTACGAATGGTGGCCCTCGGTCCATTTTTGGCCCCACCCCAGGGGTCCATATATCTGCATATGCATATATGGCTTATAATGGGATATCAACTTTGAAAATCTTCTTCTCTGAAACCATGAAGCCTTAAGCTTTCATATTTGGCAGTTAATATCAGCCTGAGGCCCTTTTCCAAGTTTGTACAAATGGTGGCCCCCAGTCCATTTTTGGCCCCACCCCAGGGGTCCATATATCTGCATATGCATATATGGCTTATTATAGTGGAAAATCAACTTTGAAAATCTTTTTCTTTGAAACCATGAAGCCTTAAGCTTTCATATTTGGCAGTTAATGTCATCTTGAGACCCTTTACCAAGTTTGTACAAATGGTGGCCCTCGGTCCATTTTCAGCCCCACCCAAGGGGTCCATATATCAGCATATGCATATATGGCTTATTATGGGATATCAACTTTGAAAATCTTCTTCTCTGAAACCTTGAAGCCTTAAGCTTTTATATTTGGCAGTTAATATCAGCTTGAGGCCTTTTACCAAGTTTGTACAAATGGTGGCCCCTGGTACATTTTTGGCCCCACCCCAGGGGTTCATATATCTGCATATGCATATATTGGAAATCAAGTTTAAAAATTTTCCTCTCTGAAACTGTAAGGCATAATGCTTTTATATTTGGCATTTAATATCAGCTCAAGACCCTTTACCAGGTCTGTACAAATGGTGGCCCCTGGTCCATTTTTGGTCCCACCCCAAGGGCCAATATATCTACATATGCATATATGGGAAATCAAATTTAAAAATCTTCTTCTCTGAAACTGTAAGGCTTAAAGCTTTCACAATAAGCTCAAGTCCCTTTACCAGGTTTGTACAAATAAAGGCCTCTGGGCCATTTTTGGTCCCACCCAGGGGCGCATATATCTATATATACTTATATGGGAAGTCAAATTTAAAAATATTCTTTTCTGAATCTGTAAGGCCTACAGCTTTTATATTTAGCATTTTACATCAGCTCAAGTCCCTGTACCGAGTTTATATAAATGGAGGCACAAGAAACATTTTTGTCAGTTGAGCTCCACAGGCCCTTTTTGGCTTCTTGTTTTCTCATCAAATGAAATTAATTGAAAGCATCACTTCCTAATTTCATCAGAAAAAATGTGTTTGATGTTGAAATGGTGTACTGACAGGAGTTGTCATACACGATTTTCTCGGCAATGGACATTAACTTTAATCAACTTTAACTTTTATATAGAATAAAAGCACTTTATATTCAGGTATGATTTTTTTTTTTTTTACAAAAAAAAAAACAAAAACGTAAATACATGTGTATAGATCATCTGCACAGAACAGCACCGGTCTTAAGTAACGATACATACAGTACAGAACGATCCATCGCGCCAATACATATCGAAACAAAAACAAACAACGATGTTTGCTCTTGGTTCTATTCAATCCTTATTAAAAACACTCTGCATCATATGCTTCACCTTAGTTCCAGCAAAATCATGTCCGGAATCATCAAAAAATTGCCGTCAGAAAAATTAAAAAAAAAAAATTAAAATTTCAAAGTAAGGACCCTGAGGGTTAATTGGGGAAAATGTATTAACAGGAAAATTGGGAATAGTGACATAGACTGTCGAAATTCAATTTTTTTTTTCACTTTCAATAATTATAGTTAAAAATCAATCAGTCTTTATTTTTCATTTTTGAATTTTAATATTATTAGAGATAGAAGAAGCAAAAAGTTCATAGTATTTGCACAGAAATCCATCTTTACAATTTGAGAAATAGAGACATTTTCATAATTTGATGCCCAAAATTTGCACTTATCTGGCATGCTACAAGTGGCACAAGTGCTACAAAATCAGAATCTTCTTATTAACTTGACAGTTACTGTCTTTAGATTTTGCTTATTATAGTTGCCGTCGCTGTTTCTGTCTGAGTTTTTGGCCATCTTTCACTCGTTTTCTATTTTTTCCTGAATCTTAATAAGACTTTAATTTTCTGACTCACGGCGATAGAAGTACTGGTTTTACTAAAAAGAAATCCTGTTATTGTTTGGAAACTTTTTTGATGTCTTGCTTTATTCAGTCATTTTATATAATGTTTACTGTTATGTGGTTTTTTGCTCATCCGAGCTGAAAGCTCTGATGAGCTATTGAGATCCATCTTCATCTGTTGTCCATCGTGTATCGTGCATAAACATTTTACATTTTAATCTTCTCCTCCATCAGCACTGAGCCAAATTCATTGAAACTTGGTTACCATCATGCCTTGTTGGTTGCCTTTCAGATTTCCACAAATGAAGGAGTTAGTACCCTTGGGGCCCCATAAAGGGGGAAATAGTGAAAATCTTCTTCTCAGAATGTAGAAGAGGTATACCTTAGTTATTTTATATATATTATTCTAAGATCATCTAGTTATAGATTTGCCCAAATTTTAGTATTGGGGCTAAAAACGGGAAAATGGCAAGGCAGTGAGTGTGGAAATTGCTTTAAATTATATATTTGTAAGTACATGTATATCTTGAAAACTTGTAACTATTTGTACAGGCATATATATTGGAATATTGTAGGTATTGATATAACAATCATTTTGATATATTGTTCAAGGTCATTGGTTAAAAGGTCAAGGTCATAGCTGCATAAGACAGCTAATATTCAGGTCATAGCCACAATAATTGCTTAAAAGTTAATTATCTTGAAAACTATTAACTTTTTGTATAGGCATGTATATTAGAATATTGTATGTATAGATATGATGATGGTTTTGATATATGGTTCAAGGTCATTGGCTCAAAGGTCAAGGTCATAGCAGCATAGGATTGCTAAGATTGTTAATTATCTTGAAAACTATTAACTTTTTGTATAGGCATGTATATCAGAATATTGTAGGTATTGATATAACAGTCATTTTGATAAATGATTCAAGGTCATAGGTTCATAGGTCAAGGCCATAACTGTATAAGAAGGCTTAAATTGTTAATTACCTTGAAGGTTATTTCTTTTTTGAATAGGCATGTACATGAATATTATAGATATTGATATGATGATCATTTTGTTGTATGGTTCAAAACCATTGGTCAAGGCCAAAGGTCAACGTCCTCTCATGTACTTTCTTATTTTTCATCTTATCAGAGGTGTATTTAGCATCAATCAGTCGTCAGAAAGTACAAAAGTCATTTTCCCTTTAGTAATGGTCGTTGTTGATAGAAAGTTGCTAAAGATGCCAGTTTTGAATCTGCATCAATCAAGATTCATCTGAACATATTTCATTTAAATTGGCAAATTGGTTTCTGAGTGTAGTGGAGTAATGATGTTTTATGCATCAGTCAAGACTTTTTCACATATCCAGGTGGTCAGTTCTTAGATGGAGGAGGATACCAAAGTGCCCCAAGAAAACCACTGATGTTTGCCAAGCAAACTGACAGAATTTCTTGCACTAGGATCTGCCGAAGCAGCATTTTAATCTAGGCACTGAAAGGCACTGTGATCTTTAAGATTGCCCTTAAGACCACTTGGTCACCATGACCCCAGTGGTTCCAGAGGATAAGAGAAGAAAAATAGCATATTTTTTTAAACAATGATATAAGTAATTTAAAGCATTATGTCTTTTCATGTCATTGACACCACAACATTTAAGTGACAGAATCTTGACAGGAATGTAAAGCACCGTTCCTCCACTTTACTCTTCTCAACTTAGTATCTATATCAACCCGGTTACCAGGCTTTCATGACTACTTTCCTACGTTCAGCACAGTCTGTGCTTTGATTTTTCATTAATAGCATATTACATGTTGAATTTTTCAACCAACATCTTGTCTCTTTGATGATGATGAGATGATGATGATGATGATGATGATGATGATGATGATGATGATGAACAAATTTTCTCTTTGATTATTTCCCGTTTTTCAAAATGATGTTATATATTTTAACATATGCATTTAAACCTAAATAGCTTATAATCACTTTTGTTTTCAATGAATACAACATCAACAATATCAACAACAAAAATTGAAATAAAAACATGAGAGAAAGAATGAAGTTCTATCCATGTGTTACTGATGAAAAATGTTTACTACTTAAGGATATTGTAGATATTTTGATTAAAATATGAAATGTCATTTAAAAACATTATAATTTTCCAGTCATTGTTAAGATAACAAAAGACTCTATAAGTTTAACATGATATTGAATAGAAGTTGTAATCACTGAAACTATTGGTAGAAAATAGAAAGTTAGTAGAGCAGGGTATCTGAATGACAATGTCTTCTTGTTTTATTTGCTGAAGGTCTAGTACACCAGTTTTCTTTGCAATATCAGACCTGACCAATTTTGCAAGAAACTTGATTGGGGTGTAAACTACCATTCTGACACTGCATTTCCAGTAGTGTAATCTTCAAATAAAAATGTAGTTTGAAAAAAAATGCTGATAATCAAAATTTTAAAATGTTTTAAAAATAATATTTTTAGCACAATAATCAAGTTATAATTTTTTCACTGAAAAGACAAAATGGGTAATTTAATTACATATTTATAACTCTATACTTTCTATTTATTTATTATTTATTATTATTATTTTTTTTTTTTTTGCTCAGGTTTTACCAGATCCGAACATCACTCAAGACACCACCAAAAACACCAGCAAAAATTGAAGTTACTTTACCAAAAGCTTCAGGTAGGTGAACTGAGATTTATGTCAGTAAAAATGTCATTCCTTCTTCCTTTTAATTTTTGAAATGTTTGTTTGATGACAGCATTCCTATGAAAGTCATATGTATGGAATATATACAGCTTTCACTAATATATCAATACACTAATACTACAAGAGTAATTTCCCTTGTTGAGGCAGTTTTACCAACATCATGGCTGGCCAACTCCCTTGGAGACAATATTTAGAAAATGCATGTTCTTGACTTGAAAACCTCAGACTGGCATTCATTTTGAAAAGTACTCTCATGAGAAACACTGCACATTGTGTTGACTACTGTAAATATATTTATGTAGCGGTAATCTTATTTTAGCAGTTTTTCGTTAGACAAATCATGCTAAATTATGATTACCACAAATAAATGTGTTTACAATTCAGTAATAGCCTTGCATGCTGAAATTTGTAGTACTCGTTGACCAACAGCTTTCAGCCAATTTTAACATCCACTTTTTTAACATTTTGAAGTGCACGTGAATAAAAAACGGATATGTATTTAATATAAACACCTTTCTTATTGTGAGTACTTATTCACAATATTAGTATTAATCACCGAATTAAAGTACTCATACACATAATAGTTACCTACTACTGGTATTAATTATCAATACACATAATTATAGTCTGTTTTGGAAATTGAATTCTACCCACCATGATATTAAGATCAATAAAATTTATAGACTTTTATAAAATTGATTTCTACCAACAGTAAGTACGCTAATTTATGATTGCGCGAATTAGCGTCAACATGGCATTTGCACTAAAATTTGATTGCGCCAAAAATAAGTACATTTATAGTATTTAAATACAGTATACAGTTAAACACATTGTCATTATATAATAAATATATAAAATTTATATAATAAATCTCATCCAATGTGCTATTCACGGACCACGAGTACAAAGCTGTATAGAAAATAATGTAACGTATAATATTTTGATCAGTAACTGACATGAAATATGAATTTCATGAAATAGGAATGGCTCACAGCTTCCTACAAAGATGTGGGGAGGGGGGGTGTATAACTATGTATCAAACATTGTAGCAAATCTGAGAATTATCTACTGAGGTTTTCCAAATTACCTCCAGCTGTATGTATGTTTTAAAGATACAACAATATTAATTTTTGTTTGTTACAGTTCCATTGTGTGGATATTCAGAAGGTACTCTATGTAATTTTAATTTTTTAAAATCATATTGGGTGTGGTAATATTTATCATTCAGGGTACAAAGAATTGTCATACCTTATTGGGCTTAGTCTGATAACAATTTGAAGATTTGAAGGAAATGGTTTTACCTAATTGATTTTAATAACTTTATATGTTTGTTTTGTAATTGAACAGCATTTTATAAAGGGGGGATTGTTTTAACAATAAACATCATTGGTGTGATCTGTGATTATCATCGTTCAGTTCAATGAGATGGGGCTAAATTTGATTGCTGCAAACTTTTACACTTATATGTTCTTTACCTCATTGATGTTACAGTCAAACATGTGTATAATTGTCAACTTTATGATGGTATGTTCAGTGAAGTCATGAAGCATTGGGTCCCTGTATAAAAATAAAAATTTGATAAAACATTATAAGAATTTGTTATCAGATGATCTAAATCAGCACTCATAAACCTTACTTTAAAAACTTGCAGGCTCTGCTTTGTAAAAATTATTGGGATCTGTATAAATCTACTTGTCCCAATTCTGGGGCCACCAGATTCTACTCTTGGACCCATATAAATCTACTTGTCCCAGTTCTGAGACCACCAGGTTCTACTTTGACCTGTAATAATCTACTTGTCCCAATTTTGAGACCACAAGATTCTACTCTTGGACTTGTAAAAATCTACCTGTCCCAGGTCTGAGACACCAGATTCTACTCTTGGACCTGTAAAAATCTACTTGTGCGGATTCTAAGGCCGCAAGATTCTACTCTTGGACCTGCAAAAATCTACTTGTCTCAGTTCTGAAACACCAGATTCTACTCTTGGATCTGTAAAAATCTACTTGTCCCAGTTCATAGGCCTTCAGATTCTACTTTTGGACCTGTAAAACTTCTTGTCCCAATTCTGAGGCCCCCAAATTCTACTCTTGGATCTGTAATAATCTACTTGTCTCAGTTCTGAGGTCATCAAATTCTTCTCTTGGACCTGTAGTCCCAGTTCTGAGACTTCCAAATTCTGTATGTTGCAGTAACACCTTCTATTGTGTTTAAGCTTAACAATCATATCAAGAGTTTGATCTTTAAAAATTTACAAGGTTTCTTCAAAATAAAGGATTTTTTCCTTCTGAAAAAAGCTGTATAATAATCTTGATAAAAATAATGAATTGAAAATTACTCTTAATGACTCTTAACATTTATATTTAACTAGTTTTAAATATCCAAATTACAGAATAATCCAATTTATTACAGTATTAGTATTATAAACAAGATTTGTGGATTGTAATTACGATAATGCCTAGATAGATACTGAATGAATTAAATCTTCAAGATGAAGATAACCTACTCTCCATCTTCTGTAACATGACAGGTTTTACTTTCCTATCATTTAGACTGAGTAAAAGTTGGTTTAAAAAAAGTTTATTTCAATAAAAATGTCTTAGTGACTAATACCAACATGAACAGTTTGATTTTTAGGTTCTGCACTTTCCTTGTAGGACAAAATCATCATTTATTGTCATCTCATTATTCTGATATTTATGATTTACAGGGTATTACAGATGAGATCCCTAATTTTAATCCAGGTTTATTAACATTTAAAACAAAATCTAATTACCTACATATATAATAGCTACAAATGCTGAAAATGTCAAGTTTCTGATTTGGTAGATTGTATCATTATATCATCATTAAAATTCAGCTTACAAGGTGGAGTTTCTAGATATGTGAACCATCTACTTAAATGCAAGTATTGATAAACCCAAGGGATATCAGTATGTCGTGTACATTTTATAATTTTGTACAAGTTATAACATCAACATTTTATGTGATCATACAAGTTACAACTTGTACAATTTTTGCCATACAAGTTATAACTTGTACAAATTTTTTTAAGCAGAAAAATAATAACTTGTACAGTTTTGTTTTTAACATGTCTCCTTATGTGTTTGTCTTAATATCTTGTTTGGTCTGGTTATTTTTCAATACTTAAATTGTATATTGTGTTCTTGGTTGTATACACTATTGTTTAGTACATGTTATTCAGTTGCAAACTTTGAACTATGTTTCAAATAACTTCAACAGCAGATGAATTATTACATAAATTATTGATGCATAGTGAGATGAATAATCCAAATTTTAGAAGGAACAAGAAAAGGAAAGGGCCTCGATTGCTCAGGAGTGAAAAGCATGCCTCTCGGGACAGATGTGAGAAAGTTTGTCAATTCACTTGTCAAAAGCTCTGGTTTTTTTCAACTCTTCAAAAACTGACCACCTCAATATAAGTGAAAAAAAAAACTTGACAGGGAATAAAAAGGAACAAGGGGAATTGAAATATGATTTTAATTAACATTTGGAAAATACAAGTCAATAAGTCAGCGAACACAAGCACACATTGAGAGAATATAGAATTTTTTTAACTTGTTGTTACATCCTAGTGAAGCATGGCACCTTGAAGTACATAATAATCCTGAACGTTTACATTTACACTTTGCAGTTATACAATGCAAATGCCCTGACCACCACTGAATGATTAAATTTGAACAGATTGTCTGATTGAAACGTCTCTTCTATCAGGAACATCAGTAACATCCATATTGTAATTTCCATATATCTTTTCAATCTGTTTCCTGTTTAAAATCCAGCAAGGACCCCAGCTTTAGTTCCCACCTTAAATCCATGCTCACTTTTATCTAAAATACTAGTAATCCGTTTTATATTTCAGCAGTCAGTCGGTCCATAGTTTACTCTTGGAATTGGAATAAAAATATTATCAGCAATATTTAAGTCACAAATCCTTTTCTTGCTGAGGCTTTCCATTTCACTTGCTGTATTGCTTGGTAGGGGTATGAAAATATTTTAAAAAGTTATTCACTATGTCAGCAACATATTAGCCCCAATTTTTAAACAAATCTTTTGTAAGAACTAATTTATAAGAATCTTAAACTTATGACAAATAATGTAAACTGAATAAAATCATTATATCATTTCACTCAAACAAATGTAGGTGGTATAGTAATACATATATCACCAAGTGTCATAAAATAACAATATGAACACCTGTAAATCATTTCTGTAATGTCAACATCCTTACAAGTGAGGGTCTCATTTGTCTAATAAACTGTATTTACCAAGCTTGTGGTTTTTTAATCATTTCTAACTTATTGGTAGGTGTCAATTGTATATAAATTCCACTTCAAGTAAATTTAACAAGATTAAAATGTCCCACTTCTGGTTTGAATCAGTCTGTTTTGAGTAATGATCTGTTGTAAATGTGAAAATTAAACATATATTCTATGGCCTAGTGTGGAGGTATATTACCGTTATTGCATAGGGTTCTTTGCCTTTTCAATTCGGATCTATGTGAAATTCACCAATATCTTCTTTATTTCAGGATTGATTTCTATAAAATCTTTGCTTGAACCATATTGTGTGAAGAATAAGATATGTGAAATTTTTAACCATTACAGCACTCTTTGGGGGTTTGAAAATAAATTTAGATGTTTTGGGGTTTGAAAATAAATTTAGATGTTTAATGATAAACAAAGAAGAAATGAATTTTATTACTTCAAAATGTTGATAAGTGGGTTGGCAAACTTACCATGGGGAATAAACATATAATGAAATGATTTTAGCTTCTGGTTTTAAAATAAATTTGGAACAATGAAGAAAAATAATAATTTCTAATTTATATAGAATGATTACAGAATGTCATTACTCTTTAATTTCAATATGGGATGGTTGAAAATCAATTAGGAAAATCTGAACCAAAAAAAAAAAAAAAAAAAAAAACTAATGGGGACCTAGGTTAGGTAAGATTTTTTTGATATTGTAAATTTTGTTGTATTTAATAACTAACAAAAATAACGAAATATAATCCCCCTGTCTCCCCCACCTGAATATTCATGATTTTACAGTGCGTGCGTTTAGAGTAATTACATTGGTAACAATCACAATTTAACATTGTAAATGTTTGTCAGTGTTTTCTCCAGAGTGTGTTTCTTGCGTTTTTGACGCGATTTTTTTATGAATGGCGCAACTTGGTTTTGCTGTTGTGTTATTTTTGATGCAACCATTTTTACATAGATTGAAATTGGCTACTGTAAATTATAAAAGGTGACACGACTAAAAACAAAAGTACTGAGCAGAAATTCCGTATTGTCGTACCACATGACTATCGTACCATATTACAGGAAGCTAATTATTGATATAATTGAATCTAAGGACCTAATGAATAAATAAATAGATATAGGAACCTGTCTATATTCTTAATCTTTCAAGTGTTTGTATTGAACGCTTAATTTATAAAGTCATTATAAGCGCTCTTTATACCGGGCTTAAAGAAAAATCTAAACATTCTCGTTTGACAACATTTTTAAATGACTTGTATCAAAGTCCTGCACGGAGCTCTGAACATGACCAGGCGGCATCTGGTAGTAACTTACTTGCCGACGACTCACAGTCAACTTAAAAAAGATAATGTAAATTGAGATTTTACAAAAAATTTGGTTAAACAAATATCCTTTGATAATTTATGAAAATAATTAGATCATATGTAAAACAGGCATATCGAAAGGGATAGATAATAATAATGAATGCTAGTGGTCTGTTGACTTGGGTTGATGGTAGAACATTCAGTAATTTCTGTTTTGGGATACTGTCCCGATTTTACTGTTTAAAATATTACAGATATAAGTAGCATTTGAAATAAAACACTTAAACACTGACAGACAGATTAGTACAGACCCTCTAACAAAATATCCCCTTTACTGTAAAATATAAAAAAAGTAATTTTTATTCTAAAAATATCATGACCCCTTCATTTTGAAAAATGACCCCCTCTTTTCATGTAAGGGGGTCATTGATGACCCCCTGTTTTAATAAGCTGGAGAAAACACTGTTTTTGTAACCAACAGTACCATTGGACAACTTCATTCTCTGAAAGGTACGTTGGCATGCCAATGGTAGTTTACTTGACAGTGGTACCCATGTTTTACCATGGGTACCATTTTTAGCTCAACTGGCTAAAGCCAGATGAGCTTATGGCATGATGCGCGCGTGCGTGCGTGCGTACGTGCGTGTGTGCGTGCGTGCGTTCGTCCGTTAACAGCAAAAACTCAGAAACAATTGGGCCAATTTTAACAAAACTTTGCAGGAATGATCCCTAGAAGAGGTAGATGAAAATTTTTACAATTGGTTTCCATGGCAACCAAAAGTAGGTCACAGCGATCTAGAATGCAAAAAACCTAAAATAAGCTTCTTCTCTGAAACCATAGGTTATATGCAAAATCTGATGTGATATTTAGCTTCTAGACACCCTTAAACATATAGGTTGTACATTTTGTGAAATTCTGTAAAAAACTAGGTTACGCGTTTTTTAGCGTTTTTCTGTCATACTTCGTAAAAAATAAAAATAAGGCTTATAATGAGATATCAACTTTGAAAATCTTCTGCTCTGAAACCATGAAGCCTTCAGCTTTCATATTTGGCAGTTAATATCAGCTTGAGCCCCTTAACCAAGTTTGTACAAATGGTGGCCCTCGGTCCATTTTTAGCCCCACCCCAGGGGTCCATATATCTGCATATGCATATATGGCTTATAGTGGAAAATCAACTTTGAAAATCGTTTTCTTTGAAACCATGAAGCCTTAAGCTTTCATATTTGGCAGTTAATGTCATCTTGAGACCCTTTACCAAGTTTGTACAAATGGTGGCCCCCGGTCTATTTTTCGGCCCCACCCCAGGGGTCCATATATCTGCATATGCATATATGGCTTATAATGGAAAATCAACTTTGAAAATCTTCTTCTCTGAAACCATGAAGCCTTTAGCTTTCATATTTGGCAGTTAATATCAGCTTGAGGCCCTTTACCAAGTTTGTACAAATGGTGGCCCTCGGTCCATTTTCGGCCCCACCCTAGGGGTCCATATATCTGTAAATGCATATATGGCTTATAATGAGATATCAACTTTGAAAATCTTCTCCTCTGAAACCATAAAGCTTTAAGCTTTCATATTTGGCAGTTAATATCAGCTTGAGGCCCTTTACCAAGTTTGTACAAATGGTGGCCCTCGGTCCATTTTCGGCCCCACCCCAGGGGTCCATATATCTGCATATGCATATATGGCTTATAATGAGATATCAACTTTGAAAGTCTTCTTATCTGAAACCATGAAGCTTTAAGCTTTCATATTTGGCAGTTAATATCAGCTTGAGGCCCTTTACCAAGTTTGTACAAATGGTGGCCCTTGGTCCATTTTTGGCCCCACCCTAGGGGTCCATATATCTGCATATGCATATATGGCTTATTATAGTGGAAAATCAACTTTGAAAATCTTTTTCTTTGAAACCATGAAGCCTTAAGCTTTCATATTTGGCAGTTAATGTCATCTTGAGACCCTTTACCAAGTTTGTACAAATGGTGGCCCTCGGTCCATTTTCAGCCCCACCCAAGGGGTCCATATATCAGCATATGCATATATGGCTTATTATGGGATATCAACTTTGAAAATCTTCTTCTCTGAAACCTTGAAGCCTTAAGCTTTTATATTTGGCAGTTAATATCAGCTTGAGGCCTTTTACCAAGTTTGTACAAATGGTGGCCCCTGGTACATTTTTGGCCCCACCCCAGGGGTTCATATATCTGCATATGCATATATTGGAAATCAAGATTAAAAATTTTCCTCTCTGAAACTGTAAGGCATAATGCTGTTATATTTGGCATTTAATATCAGCTCAAGTCCCTTTACCAGGTTTGTACAAATAGTGGCCCCTGGGCCATTTTTGGTCTCACCCCAAGGGCCAATATATCTGCATATGCATATATGGGAAATCAAATTTAAAAATCTTCTTCTCTGAAACTGTAAGGCTTAAAGCTTTCACAATAAGCTCAAGTCCCTTTACCAGGTTTGTACAAATAAAGGCCTCTGAGCCATTTTTGGTCCCACCCAGGGGCGCATATATCTATATATATATTTATATGGGAAGTCAAATTTAAAAATATTCTTTTCTGAAACTGTAAGGCCTACAGCTTTTATATTTAGCATTTTACATCAGCTCAAGTCCCTGTACCGAGTTTATATAAATGGAGGCATAAGAACCATTTTTGTCAGTTGAGCTCCACAGGCCCTTTTGGGCCTCTTGTTTACCATGGGTACCATTTTTACTAATGGTATACCAATAGTTTCACTAACACACAGGAAAATGGCAATCAGACACATAACTACAGGATTTGTCTTTAATCAATAGAAGCAGGCATATGTTACATTACATAATTTAATGAATTACATAAGTTATGCAGATGTTATCATGCTGCATAACAAACGCCGAAATTCTGCTTGTGTTGCTAGAGTAAATGATTATTTTGCTGTTACTATTCCTAAATATTCACCTGATAAATTTCAAACACATTTCCATTTATCAAGACAAACTTTTCAACCTATCTCTAACTTTATTGGAAAAAACGACGTTACCAAGTCAGTTTTAGTTAAAGTTGCCATTTTGAAATGACGTCACTACATAACTTGCCATTGCTTGTTGAGCCCGAGACTGTCTGCAAAAAAAGTTACTGATGGTATGTTTCATTGGCATCATTGGCATACCATTGGTAAATTTCATTACCAGTGGTAATTCTATGGTACCAATGTAATTACTCTGAACGTACCCAGTATTAGCTGAAAATGCAGGTAAGCCAGATGAAGCATCCATGATGACTTCCCTCAGTAATATATATATAATACTTAAAATTAATTATTATATTTTGTTCATACTTGTTATTATTTTGTAGAAGAGTCTTTGGTATTACCAGCATGTGTCATTAATGGTGTAGCAGTTAGTAAGACTTTCCAGATATTATATCGCAGTGAGGATGTACAAATCAATGACTTGGTCTTATATCGTCTTCATACACTGATTGAGAGTAATAAGGTAAAATATTAAATTCTATATATATTCTCTTGTGTGTAATTTTTTTTTTAGTTTTGTTTGATTATTTCCATTTCATTTTTTTTTTTTTTTTTGGTTATTTTCTTTCATCTCAAACAGCATGCTTTATTAAGTGCCATACAGTAAGTATTTTAACAAAATTCAATGAAAAAAAATCCAAAAACACTTATTAAATGAATTGGTTTAGTCTTTCATGTATGGTGATACATGTACATTGCTGCTTGTTTACGATGTGCACACACACACACACACACACACACACACACACACACACACACACACACACACCCCACACACACACACACACACACACACACACACACACACACACAGAAATAAAGAACTAACATTAATCTATTGAGATTCAGATAAATGCCAGATATCACTTTTGGGCATCAAATATGTACATACATCAGTTGTTTGTTCCCCTTAAATAGTAATTTTATAGTGAAATATGCAGGTATTTTTCAGTCAAGGTAGTTCTTAGTATATTTTTCTAATATATTGATTTATACATAGGCACCAACCAAAATTAAACCCAAAATAAACTGAAAACCTGTCTAATTTGAACTATGGTGAAATCATTGCAAATCTTAACCTGTGTATACAGAAACTGTAAAGTGAACTTCAGAGGAACCTATGAAAACTTTCTTCGGATAGACTGAAAACTAGTGGAACCTGTGAAAAACAAACCTTTGAAAATGGGAAAAACTTGTATTTAGTTGTTTGATTAGCTGTCCAATTTGAACAAAAAATTATATCCAAAATATTTTTGGTTTTGATAGGCTCTACTGTATTAAATTCCCTCTTATGTCTGTAAGCAGGCCTTAGATAGAATTTTTAATGCCACTCGGCACAGTGCCAAATTAAAGAAGAAAACCACTCGTCACTTGGAAATTTGACTCGGCACAGTCACTACATGAAAAACAAGACTTTCTTCTCTTAACAACCGCCAAAGCTTGTACCAATAAATATGTTTTCTGACTAGCTTTTTAAGCTTTTCAGGAACTTCGGATTTTCCACTTTCAGTAACCAGTAACTTTCGTTTTGAAGTTGCAGGTTTAGAAATAATTCTACCTGCAACTGGTTTGTCGTCAGGATCAGCGGTAGTCTAATCAGTGTTTTTGAAAATTTCTTTATCAGCTGTTTCATCCTTGTTTGTCTTTAGAAAGTCATACAAAACAGTTTGTTTACTTTTATTTGACATACTTAACAGACCGACAAGTATATAAACACTCGGAACATCGGTTGGATTTTACATTACACTAAGTCAATTCCGAATGAGGAACAATAGGTTTGCGCGGTCGGTATAAAAAGTAAACGTGAGTAAACGGGAGTAAACGAGAGTATACGGGAATAAACGGGAGAAATAAAAGAAAAGATAATTGACATATTTGTCTCATTAGATGCTGTTTTAAAAAATGAACAAATTAAAAAAAAATTATGACTCTAGGATGATTTTTAACGATTGTATGGCGAAAATATGTATGCATGTGTATGATACTGTTCATCAATATGTGTTAGACAGGAGTAGTTTCTTCAGTTAAACTTAATTTTAATATGGTTTCTTTAAAATTAATTTTTATTATTTGGTATTTTTTTAAAATTAGACTGAGTGTAATATCTAGAAAGGGGCTCATTACAAATGACCTCCTTATACAAGATTTTTCTGACAAACACTATTATCTGTTGTTTATTAATTGCAACAAGCCCCTTAAAGTATATTTCTGATAAATTTAACTCGGTACTATGACGAGTGGTAGTAACAATATCACTCGTCCAAGTACACATTTCACTCGTCAGGATGAGTGGACGAGTGAATAATCGAAGCCCTGGTAAGTCATGTGACCAGCATGAATTTCTCATTTTCAAGTACATGATTACAATTAATGGTTAGAAACTGCCATAAATGATGTCAATACAAAATTTAGCATGATCATTGTTTTCTGATATGAATTTGTAGAAAACATTCTAGTATAGGAAAACAAAAAAAAAAACCAAAAAAAACCAAAAAAAAAATACTGGTACAGAGAAGAATTTTCAAAGCATATATATAGTATATGTACATGTATATATTTTAACTACTATAAATGTTTAGTGAAGTAATCAATATTATGTGACTTCATGTTTCAGATTGTTGAGAGTCTTGAAAAGTTAGAACTTCAAGTATCAGTGGAATTATGGTTCTCAGAGGAAGAAGATATAGGGTATAGTTCTATTTTTGTACTTTATCTAACATATATGGTTACCAGTGTGTTTTCACTAGCTTTGGTAAATTATTGCAGTTATATAATTAATGATTGGTTTTGTGAAACCAAATAATCATCAATTATATAATTAATGATTGGTTCTGTGTAACAAGTTAAACATCAATTATATTATTAATGATTGGTTCTGTGTAACAAGTTAAACATCAATTATATAATTAATGATTGGTTCTGTGTAACCAGTTAAACATCAATTATATAATTAATGATTGGTTCTGTGTAACCAGTTAAACATCAATTATATTATTAATGATTGGTTCTGTGTAACAAGTTCATCATCAATTATATAATTAATGATTGGTTCTGTGTAACAAGTTCATCATCAATTATATAATTAATGATTGGTTCTGTTTAACCAGTTCATCATCAATTATATAATTAATGATTGGTTCTGTGAAACCAGTTCATCATCAATTATATTATTAATGATTGGTTCTGTGTAACCATTTCATCATCAATTATATTATTAATGATTGGTTCTGTGTAACCAGTTCATCATCAGTTATATTATTAATGATTGGTTCTGTGTAACCAGTTAATCATCAATTATATTATTAATGATTGGTTCTGTGTAACCAGTTAATCATCAATTATATCTAAAGGAAAAATTTTTATACTATTATAACATAAGGGAAAATTTTGTAATATTTTATTATGAAGACCCTACAAAAGCATTTAAACCACACAGTCACCATTATTATCTGTTTTAAGTTACTATGTGTAAAAAGTTTTTCATATTTAATGAATTGGCAATATGCACAGCAGCCAATGAGAACAAACTACACTTCATTAAAACTTATGATAACTTTCCCTTGATTTTCTCTCCAGAATACTTAAAGGAAAGTTTAAGAAAAACCAGATATAAGACATTGTGTTTGATAAATTTTTTTTCATAATCTACAATGGATATTGAAGCTGTAAGTAGAATAAGATTTGGTTTGATAGGATTTTTCCATTGTAGTTATTTTATTTATTTTTTACTTCTAGTCCTACAGGTCTACAAGAAAAGATGGAGAATGTCAGCTCCAGAATGCTTTCACTACACTTCAGCCCTACAAAAGGTCTTCATCATCATGTTCCAGTACTGTTTGACTATTTTCATTTATCAGCCATAGAAGTTACAGTACATGGTACATTAATAGCATTACATCAGCCATATATCAGGTATAAATATATGATGGGCAGCATCACTCTCTCTTCATAATTGGGTATTAAGTCTTTATATTCATATTCTGAACTGACTTCATAATATAAATTTTAGAAGTCAAGCTGGTTAACATAAATCTCTTTGTTTCATTTCTGATTCTCTGTTAATGTTAATTAAAACATGTTTGTAATATTGTTTATAGAATATTACAGAGTATAGATGAAAATAAATACACATTTTAATCAGAAATTTAATTCATAAAAAGTAAAATGATGAATATTTACCACTTTGTGCAAAGATTAAGTCATAAAAATTAGAAATTTCTTATTGATAAAACCAAAGGACAATAGCACAATAGCACAATAAATCTTTGTAAACCAGAATCTGTGAAAACAAAAATAAAATTTTGGTGGGTTGTCCAGTAAGATCATTTAGTTTTCAAAGGTTTCACTGTTATGGTTTATATCAGTTTTATCAGTTTATTACACATCAAAGTCAATAACCTGCCATTCTTTCACATGAGTTGAGTTATTAGGAAATTAAACAAAACATCAGAGGATCTCATGTCTTGCCTGTTAATTGATCTTCAGTAACTGATGCAACTGACGCAATAAATCAAAGTTTGAATTAGACCTTTTTCAGTTTATCTCAGTACAGAATTACTATTTGGTAAAATAAGTTACAGTTTACATATTTATGGTTGATGCACAAAGTTGGAAAAATGGATCAAGTTAACTTGAAGTGAATTTAAATCATTATTATTATTTTATAGTGTCCCAAGACCCCCAAAGTCAGCATGGGCTAACAAGCCGGGTCAGCCTGAACAGTCAACATTAGAAATGGTTTATTTTGGTAGCAGAACAGTATCTGGGGTAAATAATGGTTGAAAGTTTTGAAGCTATTGTCTGAGAAAGTTATTAGTAATGTGAATAATTTTTTTTTAAATAATGATGTTTTAATATCACTGGTTACAAAATAAATAAGAGTGGAGTGGAGTAATGGTGTTTTAATCCTCAGTCAAGATTCTTTCACTTATTTCGAGGCGGTCAGTTCTGGGATGGTGGAGGAAACCAGAGTGCCCGGAGAAAACCACCGACCTTTGGCAAGTGAACTGACAAACTTCCTCACACTAGGATCTGTCCCAAGTGGGATTCAAACCCAGGTGGTGAGAGGTGCTGTGATTCGTAGACATGCACTTTAGACCACTCGGCCACCGAGGCCCCCAACAAAATAAATAGGAAAGTTAGTTCAGTAACATACTGAAAACACAAAGTGAGAAACCTTTATGTCACATCCAGTACCTGTCTAAAGTCAGGTGTTTTATTATCAGATGTTTTGTTGGATGTAATACTTTTTATGTGTTGTATGTTTTTTTTGTTTTTTTGTTTTTGTTTTGCTCTCCTGTCAAAACCAGGGTGAGCTTAAAGCATGGTTAAGCTTGCATGGGTGCATGTGTCCGTGCGTCCTTATCTTAGCTTAAATTTTTAAAAATCTTTTTTTCTGAAAGTACATGGCTAATTGACAGGAAATTTATGATAAAAATTGCTTAAAATAATAGAAAATAAGGTTGTTTTACTGATTGGATATATTTTAAAAAGAAAAAGCAAAAAACAAAATAAGGGTGTTCCAGGTGAGTGATACAGATCCTATTGGGCCTCTTGTTTTTAATGTGATTAAGGGGGAGAGAAAAACACTTGTTACTGTTTTTATGTAATTACATGTATGTAAACATCAAATTTAATATGTAAACTTTCATGTTAATTTCTCTAAGATAAAATATAGTAATTCTTGTCCATTTTAAAAAAGTTCATCTTAGAAAATACTTGAATTAGTTGTGTTATACCTTGTTTACATTTATATATATATATATTTACAGGATCCTGATGATTGTAGCACCGTCAAGCTTCACACTGCCTACAATGTACATAAACGTATATGTACTGTACTACTGTCTGCCTATGAAAGCCTACAAGCTACTTTTCAACAGTGTTTGTCAAGAATGGCTAGATCTGACTTTAAATTAGGTAAAGTAATATACAGGGGTGCCAACTTTCTGATCTTAGCATAATTAGTAGTTTTACTGCCCTTGTCTCATCATTATTTTAGTTAATCTTATCATGTACAATATTTTTGTTGTCAATGTTGAGCCTGGCATTGCCATAAGGCTAGACTTATGGTTTTACTTTTCCTGTGTCTTAGGCAGCAGTGGTGTGTCAAAATGTGAAAGTCTATGTTAAAGTAATGTATTTTCTACTCGATGAAAAACTAACCAGGTGAGACATTTAAATCCATGGAATTCTTGTTTCTCTAAGACAGTGGACATACCTGTTAATTTTACATTTCTAACTTAAATTTTGTATTTCCTGTTGACATCTACTATGCAAATTAACAGCTGTTTATCTTTAAAAAGATACTTTTATGTTTAATTTGAAAATATAGCAAAAAAACTCAGCAAAAATCTGCAGAATACTTTATATGTGTTATTTAGTTTTAAATAGGAAAAATAACATAATATGTTTGAAATTATACAAAATCATTTCAACACTGCCAAAGTGTGCAACTGAAAACATGACCTTTGATTTTATATAAAGGTCAGTGTAAAGGTCAGTCAGGTAAATGACCTTTATTTTGAAAAAAAAAAATGTATTTATGAACCAAAAATCTTGTTTCTGCTATAGAGCCTATCTAACTCGTTATGATGCATTATTTTTTTAGAACTTTCAATTTGAAATATTGAATATTGCAATTAAACTATTTACAATAACAAAAGACTTGTTCTTTTTTTTCAGAACATAAAGACTGTCATATGTGGCTAGAAACTCTAGTAAATAACTTACAGGTAAACTATGTATTATCAATAATACATGTATATAGAATTTACAAAATTATAGAGGCAACATCATTTTAATCTTGTCCATTAAAAGTCAGTCTATAATACTATTGTGTCCACTCCCTGTCTCTGACCTTCTGATGGAATTCAGTAAAACTTTGCTAGCATAAGAAAAAATGTGTCTTGAACCTCATTGCATTAAGTGATTTGAAGGCCAAGTTCATCAGGTAAAATATTATAGTTTTTACAGTGTATTTTGTTTTTGCCCTCTTTTTTCCTTTATTTGAAGACTGATTTCAACAAAGATGCTCATAATTAAATAGAAATAATAAAAATCACATACAGCACATGTATATTTCGAAAAAAATAGAAATAATAAAAATCACATACAGCACATGTATATTTTAAAATAAATACAATATTGATTTAATGCTGTAGAATTTTAACAATGAAGAAGATTTACTACAGACTGCTACAACAGACATTACTCAGCTATGTGCAGAAAATGTTATATTATGGACTCAGTTTCTAGAGATTGTCTCCCTTGATAAAAGAGTGTTACTATATCTAGCTGCAGAACATCACACGATGAGGGTAGGTTTTGTCATAGATATGTTGTAGAGGCAATGTATATGTAAACATTTTTAGTGTCAGTATTTTTATTTGTGTTTTTAATTTTTAGCTCACCTGGCTTTAGCCAGCGTGAGCTTATGGTATCATGCGGCATGTGAATGTGCATGTTTGCGTGCGTGCATCTGTAAACTTTACATTTTAATCTTCTTCTCCAAAACCACTGGGCCAAATTTAATGAAACTTGGTAACCATTATGCCCAGGTAAAGCCCTTTCAGATTTGCACAAATGAAAGAGTTATGTCCCCATGGGGCCCCATAAGGGGGGAAATAGTGAAAAACTTAAAAAATCTTCTCCTCTGAATGTACAAGAGATATACCTTAATTATTTCATTTATAACATCCTTAGGTCATGTAGTTTCAGATTTGCACAAATGGTAGCCATGGGGCTCAAAATGGGGAAGTGGTAAGGTACTGAGTTGGGAAATTGCTTAAAATTATGTATTTGTCAGTAGATCTTGAAAACTATTAACTTTTTGTATGGACATGTATATTAGAATATTGCAGGTATTGCAACAACGATCATTTTGATATATGGTTCAAGGTCATATGTTCAAAGGTCAAGGTCACAGCTGCAAAGAAGACTTAAATTGCTAATTGAAAACTATTAACTTTTTGTATAGGCATGTATATTAGAATATTGTAGGTAATGACATGACGATCATTTTGATATATGGTTCAAGCTCATATGTTGAACGGTCAAGGTCACGGCTGCAAAAGAAGACTTAAATTGCTAATTATCTTGAAAACTATTAACTTTTTGTATAGGCATGTATATTAGAATATTGTAGGTAATGACATGACGATCATTTTGATATATGGTTCAAGCTCATATGTTGAACGGTCAAGGTCACGGCTGCAAAAGAAGACTTAAATTGCTAATTATCTTGAAAACTATTAACTTTTTGTATAGGCATGTATGTTAAAATATTGTAGGTATTGAGATGGCGATCATTTTGATATATGGTTCAAGGTCATATGTTCAAAGGTCAAGGTCACAGCTGCAAAAGAAGACTGAAATTGCTAATTATCTTTGAAAACAACTAAGTTTTTGTATAGGCATGTATATTAGAATATCGTAGGTATTGACATGACGATCATATATGTTCAAAAGTCAAGGACATAGTTGCATAAGTATACTGAAATTGGTTAATGATTTGGAAATAATTCATTGCACTACAGTTACCATATGCATATTAAATAAGCTACCTATAAATGAAATGTTACTGGATATATTTCTGATTAAGTTTTGTGGCAGTTCTTAACTTGAGAAAACTTGTAAAGTTTCTGTACTGAATATATTGTCTATTGCACTTTGCAAACAATTTTGGACATATCCTTAGGTGAGTGTTAAGGCCCATGGGCCTCTTGTTTTAAAAATCTCACCATTGGAATAAGGAAGGAGATAACAAATATAAGTAATTTTTGTATTGTTTGACCACAGGTACTTGGGGACAGGTAATGCCCCCGCCCCCTTTTTTTTTTTTTCCTGGATATTTGTTTTCTGGGCAATTAAATAAAATTATCTAGACTTTTTTACTTTTAAATATTTCCTGATGATGTATCAACTATAATACAACAGTTTTTACCACGAGTACGATCCGCTTTAAGAAAGTAAAAAAAATCTACCATATCACATCATCATTTTTACCTTCAACGACATTTGGGAGTATAAGTCTCTATTAGTGATAATTTTAATCTGAAAAAGAATACTGGTCAGTAATGGGTTAGTAAACATTGAATATATTTACAGTGTATGTCATTTAATTGTCTCTGTGGATTTTGTTCTTTAACACCAGTAGTCTGTATTGTGTTGTAACATTTGTGATATGTTTTTCTATGTTATAGTATATTTTTTTATTTTGTTTTTAATTTGTATATATATTTATATATCAGGTTAAGAGATTTGCTGAAGGTTTCTTTTCCCATGACAATCCAAAGCCTGAATGTCTTTCATGTTATGAGCCAAGGTAAGCCATAAAATGCATACATCCATTAGTGTGAAATTGACAGAATAAATCAGAAGAAATTGACCACAAAGCCTTTTCATTCATAGATTTTTTTTGTTGTGAAGATGGTCATGTACATGGACTTGCACATGCTTCTTAGAATTTTTTAAGCAAGTGGTCTTGGTACAAAGGTGATAGATAAAATTACCTAGGTACTCTAAAATTGTACATGTCACCTATGATATGTTGATTATTGGCTAAATACTAGAATGAATTACATTAGCCAGTATACTGCTTTGCTTACAGTGCTAAAGCTTACCAGACAAAACCAGCAACTATACCACTATGATGCAGTACTATAGCTTTCCTTGACTAGATCAGCCAGTATGCCACTGTGATACAGTACTACAGCTTTCCTTGACTAGATCAGCCAGTATGCCACTGTGATACAGTACTACAGCTTTCCTTGACTAGATCAGCCAGTATATTGCTATAATATTTGGCTTACATGTATGAATGGACTGTGTGTATTATCAAATGGCCAATTTTGTAAAGAAGAATGAAAGACATAGGTATGAGAAATATTGGGCATTCTTTAAAAATTTATTTTAAATTTTATAACTATTTACAGTTACCATGGTCACAGTGATTTAGCTAGTGTTGTTAGAAGTTCTTCCTATTTTCAAAATTTACCACCAATTCCTGTGGAGTGTTTAGAACTGGATGGAGATTTTAACTCACTGCCCATTATATTTGAAGATGTTTATTGTGATCATATACCTATGATAAGTGGTAAGTATTTTATACCCATACAAAGAACATGATGTGCTTTATACCTAAACTACAGGAAGCACAACCCTGTATTTACAGAGTAATGATACCTTGGTGTATTTTTATTTAGCCAGAGTTGTCTATACCTTGTTAGGAATCGGAGTTACTCTACTTGTTGTACATATTCATAATATTCAGACCTTATGTATAGTCTCTTTCTTACTGTCCTTGGTCCAATATTTACTTTGTTACATGTATGCCATTTTTATATTTGTATCGGTAGTTTGTATGGGATTATAGGTTACAATTTTGGAGATATGGGGATTAAGTTGCAATGAAGACTAGTTTGAGAATTGTTTAAATATATGAACCATCTGCCTTATGAGTAGTTCATCCATGGTGATCTAATTTTGTTTCTTTGTTGACATGAATATATCAGTCACTGAGCTTCAAATAACACCGTAACAATGGTGAAACTATTTTGGTATTTAGTCATGTTAATAGTGTTTGTGTTGATTTATTTATGTGAATATTGTAACTTATATATGTATATCAACTGTTTATTGGTCAGGGCATATTCATTCGTTAAAAGCATGTAATTAAAGTGTAAATAGAGAAATTTTGATTTCTTTTTATATTCCTGGAAAAAATATGTTATTAGAGTGACAAAAAATATATATATACATGTACATACTTTAAATAACATCCCGATCGTGTGAATTTTACATTGCCTGGATTTTACTGGCACTTAAATATGGTACAATGCAAGTCTTGCCTCATGAAAGTTTGTGCAAAATTACCGATTTACAGTTATAATTTTTGTCTCTTTGCTGCAAGCAAGCATGGGGGAATAGCTATGTCAAGTATTCACTTCCATAAATTTACCACACCTAACCATTAGGTTGTGGGATAATAAGAATTAATGGTTTTAAATGCTTTAGAAAAATATTTGAAGTTCTAATAAATTTGTCTAATACTTTCCCATTTTAATTTTGTACATTTTACTTTCTACTAAGTGAGATGTAAGAAAATATTTGTTTATTTAGAAAAAAAAATAAAAGAATTTCTCTAGAAAATTATCATTTTGAAAAAATATATTGTCTTCTGTGTAGACCTTAAAAACTTTTTGCCCTCTGTCATGGTAACAAGAAATAAAAAAAAAAAAACCTTCATTGTCAATATCAAAATTTCTGTAATTTTATTGTTATTTGGTGATGCCTCAATATAAGTGATATAATCTTTACTTAACTCAACTACAGACTCTTTCTTTGTTATTGTGATATTAACATATAGCATTGTGGTATCTGTATTATGTATCTGAATGTTACCTGTAAATACCTGTGTTTATTACCTGTTGCATTCACCTGTTGTCTTTATTTGTTACTTATTACCTGTATTCCTGTTTATCATTTGTTAAATTTTGTATGTTTTATTAACTTTCACCTCAACAGAAAATCCTGTCAAGGACTTAACAGGACTATTTCAAACTGTGTCACATGATCAATTGAAAACCAATCAATTTGTTGATCCTAATAACATTCAATTGGTTGGTGAGTAAATGCAATGGATTTTGATTTAATATTTTGATTTTATTATTTTATCAATCATTTGTTGTATATCTCACAAGCAGGCTATTTTACCAACACTTTCTATGACTATACACATTAAAAGTTTTCATCCTATGGACAGCACAAGTTTTAAGCAATCTAGGAAATATGATGAGCATTTATACGCAAAAGTGTATCATATGGAAATATATGTTTGTCAACATGTCCACATGGTATGGAGACTTACATGAAGACTTCAGTTCATGGATCAAAGCTCCTCCATCTCTCCATGGGTCTAAATTTAACACTAGACAGAACCCAGTTTGTTTCTTGCTTAGGGGAATTTGTGATTTTGATCCTAAGAACACCGAGGTTCTTTCCAGGCAAGTGAAAATATCTCAGGTGTGTTGTAACTTGTAAAATACCTGTATATCTTTTCTACATACTTTCCATACATTCTCCCTATGTTGATATACATATTTTTTCATGTGGTCCCTAAATATGTGTTTTTCATATATGTTTTTATATAGGAAACATGTGTTAAATCTTTCTAATGTAATGAGCTTACAATCACTCCTTGAATCACCTTGAAGTGACACAGATTGATTGTTTGTTTGTGTGTTTTAAATCACTTTTAGAAGGGTATAAAAGAACTTATTTCATAAACCTTTTGTAAAAGAAGTGTGAGTGTGTTTGTTCGCAGTTAAAAGTTGAGAAGATTATACACTTCATTTCTTACGTACCTTACAGATTGAACTTGTAGCTTTTATTCATTTTAATTTCCATACATAACTTGGGTTACTATCTGAGATTAGTGATAAAAATGTAACACAGGAACTTGTTTGTATGTTAAATTACATTTGTTAAATGTGTCTTTTAATCTGCTTACTTAAATGCTAAAAGGCAAATGCAGTTATGAAATTCGGAATAGTCAGAGATACGAGCATAATTTAGTCTATGTAATGATGTTGGCTAAATGAAGCAGGGATTTCTATATTATCACTAGTTATTGGAGAATATGTAGTGTCTGATATGTTTGACATCAGGTTTACAGTTACTTGTGAGATATCCTCTAAATGTATTGTTTTATTATTGGATAACTTTGATCTGCATGCATTATGTGTTGTAATGGTTTTATTTTTATAAGGTTATCCAGTAGTTAACAAACATCACTTATGCATGATTTTGAGAATGATATTGAATAGTAAAATAGTCTTAACAGCATGCTGGAATTTGTATTCCATATTTGGTAGCCTAAACCAAAATTTCCAATTGCATAGCCTTAACAACATGGTGGGATTTTATATTCCCAATTGCATAGCCTTAACAACATGATGGGATTTATATTCCCAATTGCATAGCCTTAACAACATGTTGGGATTTATATTCCTAATAGCATACCTTAACAATGTGTTGGGATTTATATTCCCAATAGCATACCTTAACAACATGTTGGGATTTATATTCCCAATTGTATACCTTAACAACATGTTGGGATTAATGTTTCTAATTGTATAAGCATTAAACAACAGGTTGAGATTTGTATTCCAAAATACCAAATTCTGACTCATGTATTTGTTTTGAATATATATCCTTGGAAACAGAAATGTTAAATCAGCAGTAAACTGCATAGATTTGTATACAACAAAAAAGAAATAATTTTATATACTGTGTAGATAGAAAAAAATTGCTGATAAAATATTTTTTTTTATATAATTCATATATATACATTTATATGGAGCATTAACTGGAATTAAAAGTTTTGGTCTCCTGTTGTTATCTGATTACTGATAAGTACTTAATCTTAACATGGATGATCTACTGCAAAATTTGAACATTAATACACTGCAAATACACATATTTCTATTTATACAACAAATGATAAAAAGGTTAAACTGTAAAAAGATATTGTCATATAATTACAAAATCAAAAAGTGAATATGAAATCTTAGAAACTAATAACAAAACAGAGATTGAAAATCTATTTCTGAAAAAATTATTGGTCCATAAACAACAGAACCACTTTACCTCAATTTGTGCTGATCCAATTAGTAAATTTTACTGGATCAAGAAAAAAAACTGTTAGTCCAAAACCAGTGAGATCTGTTAGTCTTAAACCAAGTAAACCTATTAGGCTAAGACCAGTTGGGATCTGTAAGTTTTAGACCAAGTTGGAAATTTAAAACCAGGAGGCACTAAGTGACTTGTAGGATTTAGACCAGATGGGCCCTGTAAGTCTTGGTACAGGTAGAACCAGAAAATTTTTTAAACCCTTTAGATTGTATTCAACTATGAAATAACACTTGTAGTTTAAAAAATCTTTTTTTAATGAAAAATTGAAATGATAAAATGCTTCCCAACTATATGTAGAGTACCGGTATATATATTTTGAATAGGGTAAGAGTAACAAAATGTTTGAATGTTTTTTGTTTTGTGTGTCTTTCTGTATGTCATGATAAATGTAATTTCCTTGCATGTTCACAAGTATTGTTTTATTGCATTGAGTTTATTAACTGAAGAAGTTTAAAGCATGTTAAAAATCATATACCTGATGTTTATATATTGTGTTTTATATAAAAATTTATCTGTAGTGTTGCTTTCTTTTCTTGGTTTACATTTTGACCTGGTAGTGTTGCTTATTGTTCCTGGTAAAACATTGTGTTCCTGGCTTTGCTTTCTTTCTATTCTGGGCATACTGTGGCTATAATCCGCCTAAGTCTTCATATATAATTTGTCTGTGTGTGAAACTTTTTAAGAATTTCTATATCTGGTATATTGAGTTAAAAGTACAAAAGAGTTTATGTCATAACCATGTGTTTCAGCATTTTTTTAAAGTAGGTGTCCAGTAATTAAGTTTGTTTTTCTTTTTCTTTTTTTTTTTCTTTTTTTTTTTTTTTTTTTTTTTTTTTGAGGAACAATTGTTAAACTGTTTTTATATATTCAGAGGAGATACAATGTTCTTATGACTTCTCCTAATGGACATGGGGCAATATACCAAAGTTATGCTGGCATTGTTAAAATACTTATAATAAATAATAATTATAATAAATGCAAACATTTATCTGTTTATCTGAAAAAATAAACCTTTATGTAAACAACATCTACTGGTAAAGTCTGACTTTGATCTAGACCTTTTGTGTAACAGGCAGTTATATGTAGTTGTGAATTTGCCAACTACACATATTAAATGAACCTATAACAGATCAGATTTTCTGTAAATTGAGAAGAAAATTATAGGGGGAAAATCATACTGATCTAAAAAAGTAAATATTAAATTAATTCTATTTCTGCTGCCATGGAAACAGATGAATTTTCAAATAAAAAAGGTTTGTGTACAATATAACAGAACCCATGTCAGTTGAGACAGGAGCATTTCAGCATAATAAGGACCTTGTATGAGTTTGTCTGTCTGTCTATTGACTTTTCTGTCCAACATTACTTCATATTGGAATCTCTATCTGTCAGTTGACTGTTTTGTCCATCACTTTATTAGGTCCTCAGTTGCTTGTGCCACAAATCTTTTTTTTTTTTTTTTTTTTTTTTTTTTTTTTTTTTTTTTTTTTTGCTTCAGGTTATAGACTTAGATTATGTTATCTAGTAGTACATGTACTATAAAATATGACTTAACTGACAAATGAAATTGCTTCTTGTAATGTTAATTGATTCTTATACCTTATAACTGGTAATTTACGTGGTTATTCAATTTTCGTGTATATTCGCAGTCACATCTTCACCGCGAAAATTAGAATCGCGTAATATAACCGAGTCACTAAAGTTACTTGATTACCGGCGGTTACTTGTTTTAATATGTAACTTCTTTACCTATATCGGAGCACCTCTGGTTACGTATAATATGGTGAATTAAAGATAGTGAACACTTTTAACTCTTTCCACTATGAGGGTATTGATTTAGTAAAAAAATAAATGCAGTGAATACTATTCTCAAGCAGGTTTTGTCAGCTCATAAGTAATTTTGGTTTAGCTGGGAGAGGATGTCGATACTTAGATTTGTCAAGAAAAAGGATGAAACGGGGGAATTCTACCCAACCCGAATGGACAATTGTCAGCATTTTTGAGTCCAAGAGCAATTACTGAATGTAATGATTAAGTTACTGAAGCTTTGATGAAGTCAAAAACTCCCGAGTCAGTGAAAAAATGTGGAACATATTCAAATTATTCTCCAAGTGATCGAGCAAGAATTGGAAAATTTGCCTTGGAAAATGGACCAGCAAAAACAATAAAGAAATTTCAATCGGAATTCAGCAATTTAAAAGAATCAACTGTAAGAAGTTTAAGGGATAGCTACAAGAAAGAATTAACTACCAGAAAACGTAAACTTGACTTTAATGACGAAAACAGAGAAAACTCAGAAATTCATATTGACCAATTACCAGGAAAGAAACGCGGTAGAAAAACTTTTACTTTTAGATGATATGGACAACAAAGTTGTTCAACCGCGAAAATAAAAATCACGAAAAATTTTGATAGGGCTTTTTACTAAAAAATCACAAAAATTTCATACCATGAAAATTACCAGTTATACGGTATATATACATTTCTAATTTTGGTAATAGCATGACTCTAATTTTGGTAATAGCTTGACTTCTAGTCTGTCACATAATCATACATGAAATATAGTCTTTATGATAAAAACATTAAACTGATTCAATTTCTATAATTATAGATGTCTGTTTTTTGACAGGCTATTTATCACATCTATCTAAACAGTTAATTTCAAACAAAATTTGTAACTATCAAGTCTGATAAAAGTACCTTCCATGTATATGTACTATTGATAGATTATAACTTTGTTTCTATTTGTTTGTTTGGCAGAAAAAAAGAAGAAAGAAAAGAAATCTGATTCAAGTTCATCAAATAGACCAGATTTAAAGTTAAAACAGAAAAAGAAATTCATCAAAAACATTCGACCAGATGCCTTCCGTCGTCCATCATCATATTCATGTTCTGAAGCCGAGGCAATGACAGGAAAAACAAAGTCTGAAAAAGAATGTGAATTAGTAGGATATAGGAAAAAAGATCCTTTATCTGACATGAAGGTCCAGCTCAATCCAGAAAAAGATACAACAGTTGAGTTAGGAACCTTAAGTCCGATACCTTCCTCTCGATTCGGTGATGATGACAAGTTAAATTTATCACCCTCATTATCAATGCCATCTTTGTTTGTTCGTTCTTGTTGGAGTAGAACTAGTATAATTTCACTTCCTGAAATGGGAGATGAAAAAACTGGTCCTTTTAAGCAACGCAGATCTGTAAAATCTGCAATGTTTCCACTAGAATATAATAGATCTGACCCAGACATGAGTGCTCGGATAAATGCAGCGAAAAAATTCTCTAAACGCACTCATTCACATGAACTGCCATCGTCATCAACATCTAAGGGTGTTGAAAGTTCTTCAGAGCCCAAATTACAAACTGAAGCAACATCTGGTGCTAATATTGAAAAAGATATTACTTCCAAAACTGAAGATGATATTGTTCAAACAACGAAAACAGAAAAGGATTTGAATTTGATGCCAAAAAACAAAACAGAGGAAACTGTAAGCAAAGGTGTTTATAGTAGTTTAGCAGATGACATTACTAAAGCTTTAAATGAAGATGACAATTGGTTTGTGACATCTAATATAGCAGCAGACGATGATATTAGCGATGATGAAACTTGTATTGCTAATGGCTATGATGAGTTTCTAGAAAAGTCGTGTCATGAGAACAGTTCAACTGAACAGAATAAAGCTGAAAATTTAACCTTACATAAAAGTTCTTCTAGTTCTCAAATAAATAATCAACCTCAGTTGTCACAAGTGTCAAAACATCTGAATGATTCAGGCTCTGGATCACATAGTAGTAATACTTCTAATGAAATTGATGTGTTAAAGAAAAGCACTGAAGATTGCGCTGCTGGAGGTTCAACACCAAGTCTTTCAAAAGATAGTGGTATTATAACTCAGGGATCAGATTCTTCTGATAATGGCTTTGATGAGAGATTGACAGTTATAGAATTTCTAAAAGAAGAATTTCAGAAAAATCCTAAAAGTGTTTGTAGTTTAATTTCTGATGATTCTTGTGATATAAGTGCATTAGCAACTTCCTCCTCTCTAGTTCAGCATCGAGCCAGTAGTGATACAAACATTTTAAAGAGTATAGATAGTTCTAGTTCATCTGGGTCAGTACAGACTCTTGTATCAGACTCACTAACTCAAAACACTATGTCACGTAGTGTGATGTCTTCCTTTTCCTATCCAGAATTATCCAAGTATGCATTGGAGGACAGACCTAAACTAGTTACACAGATAGGGCATAGTACTCTCAGGTAAAGCATATATAAGTCGCCGCATGAATCACATACAACTATACACAGATATGGGCATAGTACTCTCAGGTAAAGAATATATAAGTCACAGCATGAATCTCATACAACTATACACAGATAGGGCATAGTACTCTCAGGTAAAGACTATGTAAGTCACTGCATGAATCACATACAACTATACACAGATATGGGCATAGTACTCTCAGGTAAAGACTATATTAGTCACTGCATGAATCTCATACAACTATACACAGATAGGGCATAGTACTCTCAGGTAAAGACTATATAAGTCACCGCATGAATCGCATACAACTATACACAGATATGGGCATAGTACTCTCAGGTAAAGACTATATTAGTCACTGCATGAATCACATACAACTATACACAGATATGGGCATAGTACTCTCAGGTATACAACTATACACAAATAGGGTATAGTACTCTCAGGTAAAGACTATATAAGTCACTGCATGAATCACAAAACAACTATACACAGATATGGGCATAGTACTCTCGGGTAAAAACTATATAAGTCACTGCATGAATCGCATACAACTATACACAGATATGGGCATAGTACTCTCAGGTAAAGACTATATAAGTCACCGCATGAATCATATACAACTGTAGACAGATATAGGCATAGTACCCTCGGGTAAAGACTATATAAGTCACTGCATGAATCGCATACAACTATACACAAATAGGGCATAATACTCTCAGGTAAAGACTATATAAGTCACCGCATGAATCGCATACAACTATACACAAATAGGGCATAGTACTCTCAGGTAAAGACTATGTAAGTCACTGCATGAATCACATACAACTATACACAGATATGGGCATAGTACTCTCAGGTAAAGACTATATTAGTCACTGCATGAATCTCATACAACTATACACAGATAGGGCATAGTACTCTCAGGTAAAGACTATATAAGTCACCGCATGAATCGCATACAACTATACACAGATATGGGCATAGTACTCTCAGGTAAAGACTATATTAGTCACTGCATGAATCACATACAACTATACACAGATATGGGCATAGTACTCTCAGGTATACAACTATACACAAATAGGGCATAGTACTCTCAGGTAAAGACTATATAAGTCACTGCATGAATCACAAAACAACTATACACAGATATGGGCATAGTACTCTCGGGTAAAAACTATATAAGTCACTGCATGAATCGCATACAACTATACACAGATATGGGCATAGTACTCTCAGGTAAAGACTATATAAGTCACCGCATGAATCATATACAACTGTAGACAGATATAGGCATAGTACCCTCGGGTAAAGACTATATAAGTCACTGCATGAATCGCATACAACTATACACAAATAGGGCATAATACTCTCAGGTAAAGACTATATAAGTCACCGCATGAATCGCATACAACTATACACAAATAGGGCATAGTACTCTCATGTAAGACTATATAAGTCACCGCATGAATCACATACAACTATACACAGATAGGGCATAGTACTCTCAGGTAAAGACTATATAAGTCACTGCATGAATCGCATACAACTATACACAGATAGGGCATAGTACTCTCAGGTTGAGAATATATAAGTCACAGCATGAATCTCATACAACTATACACAGATAGGGCATAGAACTCTCAGGTAAAGACTATATAAGTCACCGCATGAATCACATACAACTATACACAGATAGGGTAAGTACCCTCGGGTAAAGACTATAAGTCACTGCATGAATCGCATACAACTATACACAAATAGGGCATAGTACCCTCAGGTAAAGACTATATAAGTCACAGCATGCATCGCATACAACTATACACAAATAGGGCATAGTACCCTCAGGTAAAGACTATATAAGTCACTGCATGAATCGCATACAACTATACACAGATAGGGCATAGTAACCTCGGGTAAAGAATATATAAGTCACAGCATGAATCACATACAACTATACACAGATAGGGCATAGTACTCGCAGGTAAAGACTATATAAGTCACTGCATGAATCGCATACAACTATACACAGATATGGGCATAGTACTCTCAGGTAAAGAATATATAAGTCACAGCATGAATCTCATACAACTATACACAGATAGGGCATAGTACTCTCAGGTAAAGACTATATTAGTCACTGCATGAATCACATACAACTATACACAGATAGGGCATAGTACTCTCAGGTAAAGACTATATAAGTCGCTACATGAATCACATACAACTATACACAGATAGGGCATAGTACTCTCAGGTTGAGAATATATAAGTCACAGCATGAATCACATACAACTATACACAGATATGGGCATAGTACTCTCAGGTAAAAACTATATAAGTCACTGCATGAATCACATACAACTATACACAGATATGGGCATAGTACTCTCAGGTAAAGACTATATAAGTCACTGCATGAATCACATACAACTATACACAGATATGGGCATAGTACTCTCAGGTAAAGACTATGTAAGTCACCGCATGAATCGCATACAACTATACACAGATATGGGCATAGTACTCTCAGGTAAAGAATATATAAGTCACAGCATGAATCTCATACAACTATACACAGATAGGGCATAGTACCCTCGGGTAAAGACTATATAAGTCACTGCATGAATCACATACAACTATACACAAATAGGGCATAGTACCCTCAGGTAAAGACTATATAAGTCACAGCATGAATCGCATACAACTATACACAAATAGGGCATAGTACCCTCAGGTAAAGACTATATAAGTCACCGCATGAATCTCATACAACTATACACAGATAGGGCATAGTACCCTCAGGTAAAGACTATATAAGTCACAGCATGAATCACAACTATACACAGATAGGGCATAGTACTCTCAGGTAAAAACTATAAAAGTCACTACATGAATCAACTATTTATTTATCATTAAGGTTTAATTGTTGTAGAATTGACCCAGTTCAAGATTATTTTTATTCAGTCATTTAAGGAAATAGAAAAATCTTGAATGGTCTAGACAAACTTTTTAACACTAAGATCTGCTCATGTAGGATTTTTAGCTTTGTACTGAAAGGCACTATGATATTTAACCTAGTGCTTTTGGGCACTTGACCATTAAGGCCGTGATGAGAGACACTATGATCTTTAACCTAGTGCTTTAGGGCACTTGACTATTAAGGCTGTAGTGAGAGGTAGTATGATCTTTAACCTAATGCTTTAGGGCACTTGACTATTAAGGCTGTAGTGAGAGGTAGTATGATCTTGAACCTAATGCTTAAGGGCACTTGACCCTTAAGGCTGTAGTGAGAGGTAGTATGATCTTTAACTTAGTTCTTTAGGGCACTTGACCCTTAAGGCTGTAGTGAGATGTAGTATGATCTTTAACCTAGTGCTTTAGGGCACTTGACCCTTACGGCTGTAGTGAGAGGCACTATGATCTCCAAACTAGTGCTTAAGGGTGCTTTACTATTTATGACTTACATTCATGATGTTTCATTTGCTCAGTATATTTACCACATTTGACAATTATTTTACAACAACCAATTTTTTAATTGCAAATATCTTTAGTTTAGTAGATGATATCAATATACTGTACCATTTTTTTTTTCAGATAAATGTGACCATTTTTCAGAATAGTCCTACTATTTTACTCTGGCCTTAATCATGCCATTTGAAGGATCTCAAAAGCATGAAAAGGTTATGTACTCTGAAAGAATTTTATTTTTAGAAAAGTTTAACACTGATTGCACTATTTAGTAGAGATAAACTTAGTTTATGTTATAAAATTTAGTAATGATTGACTTTCTAAAAATATATATTTATAATTTATTAACTTTCCTGAATTTTATTATTTTTCAGTTTTGTGAAATTGAGAGAAAATATGAAGAAACAGATTAAATTTGATGGTCATTTGTGCAGGTAAATTGTAAAAAGAGAAAGAACTGTTGGAGACAAATTTGTTATTTTAAAGCATTCTTTTTTAGAAAACTTGGGTTCAATTTCCTTTAGACTTTTATACAGATACATGTACATGTATATACAAGTATGGATATATATGTTCCGACTTCCAGACAAGGCAAAGATATTTGCCAGTATTGTTGTTAGCACCACAATCTATATAAGTTTAATATAGTTTAACTACCACAAAATTTTAAGTACTGTGGTATTTCTGGGTTTTTTGCTAAATGCAATGTAACAAAGTATACTATACACTGTCGTCTCCAAAAAGTTTCTGAAGAATGTGGCTTAATGGTTCAACTTTTACACACACACACACACACACACAAACACACTAATCTTTTTTGCTTTGTAATTACAAGAGTTACCAGTATTGTCCTTTCCATATTCAGTCTGCCAAAACTGGGTTTCTTTTACAAATCAGTTAATATTTTACCATCTGGTTACCATGGTACCACCATCAAGGTTGAGATTTGCAGGAGACACATATATTGATTACAGGTAATTCTTAATTTATTACAGTGAATTTCCAACTTTAGCATCAACTATTCCATATTTCCATATCCCAGAACAAGTTGAAGAAGAGGAAGATGATGGTGGATTACACTTAGTTGTCTGTGTTCATGGTCTAGATGGTATGGACATGTTCTGTCTTTTTCCATACCACTGATACACATTATACTACTATTGTAAAATAGTAAAGAACCGTAGTGGTTGCAAAATTTTTAAAAGCTAAGAGCATTTAACATTTATACATTATTACTTCTGATGATAAAAATGTACTCTTGTGAACATTGCTGTAAAAATTATATGTGCTCAATGATTTATGAACCTTGCCAGTTTTTGTCGAGCCTGACATTGCCATAAGGCGAGACTTAGGTGTTACTTTTCTGGTGTTGTTGTAGGCGGAGGCGAATATCAAAATGTGAAAGTTTATGTTAAAGTAATGTATTTTCTAATTAATAAAAAACTAACCAGTTGAGATGTTTAATTCTGTGGAATTCTTTTAGATATTTTAGTTTTATCTTGTTGCCCAATTGAAAACCTACTTTCAGTCTATAAGATTGAGAAATTGTACTGCTTTTACCTACATGTAAATAAGAAAACATGACCTGTAAAACATTTTAATCAATCCCAGTAGCCAAGTGTTAAGATATTTTACTTTCACTAAACTTGTTTAATTTTGATTCTAATCACTGTTTTCAAAAATGAATTTTGTTTAATTGTTCTATTTGATCCCCATCAGCTTTTGTATAGAATTGTTGTCAGTTTTGGGAAAAAACTTCCCAATTATGTAAGCTTTCCTTTTAAATGTCTAGAAAAATTGCCAGTCTCTTTGCAAACATCCTGCTTCAAATAAATTGTTATACAACACTATATTTTCAGGAAATAGTGCTGATTTGCGACTTGTTAAAACATATTTAGAGATGGCTTTACCGGGCTACAGAATAGAGTTTCTGATGTCTGAAAGAAATCAGGTGATAACACACACACACACACACACACACACACACACACACACATTTCATATCCAGCATCTTTATTGCATGTACTTTTTAGTGCGTTAAAATTTTAGCTGTGAGGCTCTCAATATGGAGACAGTACAGAAGCTCCTATAAACTATAACTGAATTAATTACAATTACTAGACATTAGCTATTTTACATGTGGCATTCTTATGACAATTAATATGTATTTTGCACAGAGATGAGCTGTTTGGCCCTAAATTGAAGAGGGAGCATTATAAATTATTTAAGGGTGTATAGTTTTTAATTTAAACAAACTTTGGCTTGGGTGCCCCACATGTGAAAATAGTAGAGTGACTCCTATGAATTATATAAAAGTCATAAAAAAAACTCAGGTATAATAGCTAGACCTTAGATATATTACAAACAGCATCCTTAAGATATAATGTAAATACACAAAACTAGGTTGTTAGGCCTTAGATTTGGAGACACATCCTTGAGACAAGTGATAAGGTGGTTTTTTTTTTTTTTTTTTTTTTTTTTTTTTTTTTTTTTTTTGTAAGGAAAGGATAGTTTTTTATGTTGTTAACCAGTATATTTGTTGTGTTTATTGCTGTAGATACACATATATTTCATTACTGTTTTGCAGTCATTTGTTATAACACAGTTTTGTCATTTTTCAATAATATCTAAACAATTTACCATGAAATTGGTTTATGTCAAATGAATTGACATGCTGTTTTTGTAACAATATGTTGTATCTTTATTGTTAATTTAAGGATACATTTTTGGACTTTGATGTGATGACAGATAGACTTGTACAAGAAATTCTGGCATTTATAGATCTCTACGGAATCAATCCATCCAAAATCAGGTAAAGTTACAAAATCTCAAGTATGTGTAGTCTAAATTAAAATAATGATAAGATTGTGGTGCTACAAAACATTGAAACTAAACCCAGACTAGAAAAGTGATTGGTTGATAAACAGACTAAATTTAGTCATAAAAATTAAAGGTGTTTTAGATATTAAAAGTAAAATAACATGTTATATGAGAAGCAAGGTATACTAAAGCATCCTTGTAACATATTGTCTTTATAATGTCTATTTTCTATACAGTCTTGTATTAAGTTGATGATTTGGAGATTTCTGACATATATCCTACAACAAGCATTAAACAGCAATAATCAGCCAGGCGTGTTTCTATCAGCAAAAAAAAAAAAGATTCTTGGCACACATGTATGATGTACAGAAGGTCTTATGTCAACACTAGCGTTGTATTTAACATCCTATATCATAACATCCTATATCAAATTCTTGTTTTGATTGATAAGATGTGCAGGTAAGATAACCTGTCTTCTTAGACTTGTTGTTAACAAAATATTAAGTTTATATGTGTTTTAATAACTTTTATTATTATTTTTTGTAGTTTCATTGGACATTCATTAGGGAATTTAATCATAAGATCTGTGGTTTGTTCTCAGAAGTTTTCACACCTTGTACCAAAGTTATATACATTCCTATCATTATCAGGACCTCATTTGGGAACATTGTATAATAGCAGTGGATTGGTCAACATGGGTATGTATCTGATTATCCATGGTAAGAAATAATGTATATTAAGTCATCTGGGATATATTGGTTTTTATACAACCACATGTAATGGTGAGTTGTTTTGTAATAATCTCAATCATTAAATATCCCAATAATTTTTTTTTTTTTATTATTTTATTTTATTTTTTTTATTTCTTCTTTACAATTTTAATTTTTTGCCATATCTATTCCCATTTAGACAGACTTAACTGTGATATTTGCCTGATGAATTCTATCTTGTGACTAGACCATTTCATTGCTTACAAGTCTATAACCAGATGACCTTGACCTGTCATATAACATACATAAAGTGTATCAAGTGAATCTTTGTGTCATCTGGAAAATTGTTTTTAGTTCAACTGGCTATATCCAGCTTAGCTTGTGGCATGTATTCTAAATATTTTCTATTTAGGAATGTGGTTTATGCAGAAGTGGAAGAAGTCAGGATCTCTGTTACAACTCTCACTAAAGGACCATCCAGACCCAAGACATTCCTTTCTTTATAAACTCAGTCAAAAACCAGGTATAAATCTTGTCATCAAACATTTATTTAACCAAATTAGATTATCATAATATATTGGTTCCTTTAAAAGATTGGCTCTTGCACTTAAATACAGATATGCAGTAAAATATTGATAGTGATATTTATGAGTTTAATGTGTCTGATATAACTACAATGTAATTTAAATTATAACAATTTAAAACCGTTAAGATCAAATAAATGCTTGGAGTTTTCCATGGTAATTATACTCAAAGAGCAGTGATTGAGTTATCAAAGTTTGATAACATTATTGCAGTGCAACAAGAAGTCTTGTCAGGGAGATAGCCAAAGTCACAAAAGTGTCATTACATGTTATCTTGCTCATAAAATAAATGTTTCAAATACCAAGAATTATAAATAATATGTAGGGAAGGGGTTAATTCAAATAGAATTGCCTAAAATGAGGTCACAATAGCTTACAGTAATCTTTGTTCAAAGGTCACAACCAAAAAAGTTTATATTTCCTATTGTCTGAAGGTACCAAGGCCATCACAATAATTTTTAATTTTTAAACATATATATATAAAGTTTGTTACAGAATTTACATATGACAGTCCTAAATTGTGTTTAAACTTACAATTGCCTACTCACAAAGAAAGTGTACAGATAAAGATTTTTTTTGTTGTAATATTTTTTAACATGTCTTGTGTTTAAAGGCCTGGAGATGTTTAGACATGTACTGTTAGTTGGATCATCACAAGATCGTTATGTACCTTACCATTCATCAAGGATAGAGATGTGTAAAGCTGCTCAACGGGACAGTTCTGGGATGGGTGAGTATTGTTTTAAGAGTTGATACTTACATATATGTATTTATTCATACAACATGTTTAGATAACTGTATATTGATAGAATATGTGGCAGAACAAGACAAGAATGCATTTGTACATTCAGAAAAATGGCGTATCTACACTCATTTTATATAAATGTAAGTCATGGATCATACTCTATAAGATATTTCTTTGATGTGTTGTATGTGTAATAAAAAAAAAAAAGTCTGACCTAAGATGTGCTTATCATATTTGCATTGAGAGTACAAAACTATCAGAGGTGGAATGCCTATCCATTATGAGGTTATCTTCCAGTATTTCTACTGCCAGTATATATTTTGCAGCCAGGTTGTGTAGAACATATTACATTCAAGAATATACTATGCAGTCCAGCTGGGTATTAAACCCTCAATCATTATATCAAAATTCTGTAGCCTAACCCACTCAGCCATGTGGTTCAGCTCAATATGAAGTTAGATCATAATATATTGACAATGATACATGTACATCATAATGACTACAAGTTCTCATAGTTATGAGTTGCCATAAGGCGAGACTTACCAGTAAGTGTTACTTTTCCGGTGTCATAGACAGTGGCGGCGTATCAAAATGTGAAAGTTATGTTAAACTAATTTTTTTTTTAACTTATAAAAAACTAACCAGGTGAGACATTTAAATCAGTGGAATCCTTGTATTCTGTTTATAAAATAATTGCACATACTTACTTTTGCATATTACAGGTGGAATTTACAGTGAAATGATAGCTAATGTCTTGACACCTGTAGTGAACAATCCGAGATGTAAACTGGTCCGTTATGACATATTTCATGCATTACAAGGAGCAGCTAACACTATTATCGGTAGAGCAGCCCATATAGCAGTATTGGATTCAGAAATATTTATAGAAAAATTCCTTATGGTAGCTGGATTAAAATATTTCAAATGAAATGTTCCAACCTTTAAAATTAACACCTTTAAAAATGTTGGTCTCAGATTTACAATGTTATGGCCATCAAAATGACATACTATCTTGGTGAAAAGTAAAATATAGGTGAGATTATTTATTTTCATCAATTATTATGTTACAGACTTTGTTGGCATTTATTGAAATGCAATTTGTTAAATAGTTGAGTATATTTCATATCAAAAACAACATTGATAATTTATATTTAAATTTTGACATTATTACAGTGCATATTCCAATGTTGTTTTGAATAAAAAAAGAATATTTTGCTGTCTAATTTTGGTCAGTAATTGTTCTGTTATTGTGCAAATATATATTTATAGAAAGTGTCAATATGTTCATGCATATTAACTTAATTGTGTGCAATCATATGCATTATAGTTTTGTGAAGTAAGATTGGACATTTGCTTCATTATTTGATGATAAACATTGTGATATTGTTAGTCTATGTGTATGTATTATTTTGGCCAAGTTATTTTCTTTAAGAATTTATAGTAATGTGGTTTATCAATATTAGTGCTTTTCTAACAATCTCTTCAATCGTTTATATTGAAATGTGTCCTACATAGAGATTATTTTACTGAAATTATTCAAATTAATATTCCTGTGTTCTGTCATAAAAATATGTGGAATATTGTTCTTAAAATTGCAATGAGTAAGTGATAGTACTGTTATCTTCTTTACCAAAGTTATTTGTCTCTTTGTTCTAGTTCATCTCTCTCTCTCTCTCTCTCTCTCTCTCTCTCTCTCTCTCTCTCTCTCACGATTATTGTCAGAAGTTATGATTAATTTCTGGTTTTAATAACTTGTTTTGATTTACATTGTTATATACATGTATATAAGTTTTAGGACAAGTACATTGTATATACATGTACATGTATTATTAAAAGACGAAGAGCCCTAGTCTATGTACAGCACAATCATTGTAATGTTTTAATCCCATAGTTGTATAATATGTATATGCTATTGCTGTTTTAATGCATATCAGTCAGTTTGTAGGAATTAATTTAAAAAATCATAGTCCTCATTTAAATAGTTGCTCAAATAATGTATGTGTAGTTTGTGATACAAGACGTGTATGACTGAGTTGTGTTATCATTTTCATAATGATGGGTTTCAGATACCTAAACAATGTTGTACATGTACATGTATAACTTATTTTTAAGGTCCTTTATATTAAACCCATTTTACTTGTACCCCTCAATATTTATTGTTTTCATAAATTTAATGTATGTAATGGTATGTTTTAAAGATCTTACTTAATACCTTTGGTGGGAGCATCATCATCTGTGTCTGTTGTTTTTTGTTTTTTTTTTTTTCTATAAATTTATAATGTTTTATTATGGACATAATGTACAAGAGAGACAAATTGTTTTTCTGACATTTCTTGTTTAAAATTAGGATGACATGTAAACCATGGCAGAAACATATGTTGATGACAACAATAGATCAGTCCATTTTAATGACTTTTTTTCTGACAAGGTGTTTATACACAATGGATATGCATTAGGTTCTCAGCAGCTATGCCTTACTCTATTTATTTATTTATTCTAGAGCATTAATCTAGCTGCTTTGTCATTAGTTTAAACTACTAATTTTATGATTTAGGATATTGCATCACTTATGTGTTCTGTTATATTACCTGGTAACTTGGGTTTCTGCAAGACACCAAAACTTATAGGATGAAACTAGTTTTTACTTCCTTACTATTTTTTCCATTTTTCTTTGCCATTGTTGGAATTTAATGTCCATTTTTGTCCACAAGTTGACACACTAGGTAAAAATCCAATTTTTTTACAAATCCTGTGAACCTTTTTTACTTTTGTTCGTACTGTGAAACCAGAACATTATGTTATATTTGTCGAGCCTGGCATCGCCATAAGGCGAGACTTAGGTGTTACTTTTCCAGTGTTGTAATTGGCGGCGTTGTGTCAAAATATTATTTGTACTCTACTATTAAGCTTATTTCTGCCATCCATTTTGCATTTTGTCTTTTGATGTTTCACCTTTTTCTCTTTGTCATTTACATGTATTTTGTTTTATTTTAATATATTTTGTCCTCATTTTCTCTACTTTGTTTTAGAGTTATATACTAAGATTTTGTATTTGATTAAACAGATGTTTTTAAGAAGTAAATGTACAATAGACATGGATAGCCAGCTATATTTTTCTTAAAATAAAAATATACATACATGTGCATTATTTATTGTGATACAGTAAACATACATTGTTTGTAAAATCCATCCAGATTCGTTTATAATCTTTTTATTGTTATTAACTGTGTATAATGGGCCAGTGAAACACAGAATATCTGCTAACATTGGGGAGAAAATACTGTTTCTACTAGTTATGGAAGTTTTTTAAGTAGCACAGTCCTGAAATGATTTTATTTTTACAAAAAAAGTTATACTATATGATTCTATATTCTGTGAAAATATGATTTCAGGCGATACTGCACCTATAAGACGACCGTGATTTTCAGACAAGGTCATACTGGTAACGGTATTTGACGTTACCGATCGGACCATAAACTTTCCACCAATTTTCGCCTATTGTTTATATTTTTTATTTTTAATACCGTACTTGTGAAATTAATTTCTTTGCCGTTTGATTCTAGTTTAATTTTGAAAAAATCAGAAAACGTAAAAAATAAAATCAGATGCCAGAACATCTCATCATCAGTAATCATGAAGACGTATATCTGTTCCGTTTTTAAATAAATTTTTAAAAATTTCGTTATTGTTTATTAGATTATCAATCAGCTGTTGAAGACAGGAACCCTGATACTCAAAACATATTGCCCTTTACGTGTCAAGCAGACAAAGTGTGGTTTATGTAATTTCTAGATTGTTACTAAAAGTAAACAAAAAGAATAAAATATTGTACAGAATATTTCCCACCTCCTTGATTACTGTACTTACCGAAACCTTGATGATTTCTTTTTATTTCTTATTTTAACTTTATTTTATTAAAAGATCATTAAATATACAAAACTACAAAAATTTCAAAGCACGTGATTCGCGTTTCTTGTATGTTATGAATATGTAAAATATATCAACCATTATGCTGCAATATACAAAAACAAAGATGGCGGACATTACGATCATGTGTGGACATTTTCTCAAGAATTTCAACCCCTCAGTTGTTTACCGTCTTATAAGACGACCCCCCTTCTCAAAAAATAAATTTTAAGGTAAAAAACCCCGTCTTATATGCGGGGATTTACGGTACACAGTAATAGTTCAGCAGGAACATTAACAGTATCACATGATACTACATAATGTCCTTATAAAATGTTTTTATTATAAAACAAAAATAACAGTGCTTAACTGAGCTAAATCCAGGAAATAATTGTACAAGACTTGCTAGTTTTGTAGTAATGTTGTTAACTTATAGTGAAGGTTATTTGAATTATTGGTTTATAATTTTTTCAGAACTGTTTTTGGAAGTTTTGTATTTTTTTTTTTTTTTTTTTTTTTTATTTTGTTATAAGATAGACTAAATGATTAGATTAGATATTTATATTCAAAGTTACCGGTATTAATAGCAAGATATTATAGTGTTATGAGGCTGTTTGTGATCAGGTCATGTCAAGTTTGTGATGAAAACATTATTCACTGCCAAAAACAGTATACATTGTATATACTATAATATATATAGATTGTTATACTAATATATGTGTGTCTGATTGTCTGTGATTTATTATACAGTAGCAACGTGTACCTATACATACATCTAATTAGGAGTAAACAATTATGTCACAAATATTGATGTGATTTATATAAATCATTAAAAAAAAAGTATTATCTGAATTTTTAGATGAAATTCTAGTAAGGAATGTGTATTATTTTTTCAACCTTAGAGTATTTAAAAGGTCTTGTAAACGTGAAAGGGAATAATGTTAATATTGTGGGGTTTATAGCGTTTTAATTAAAACATATTGAATAAACAACTTACAGGTTTGAAATATACAATTAAACCTTACCTGAAGCATGACAGATCACATGTTTTATATAAGCATGGAGTCTTCAGTCTTAATGGTTATGTGAAATGCCCCTTAAAATGAGGTCAGTGTCATGACCTAGTTTTTTTTACCTTTGTTCTTTGCTTTTATTTTACCTGTGTTTTGAGGTTATTTCAGAGCATATTTTAATTTATGTTTTGAAATCTAAGGTCAAAAGTCAGAAACCTTGTTTTCAAAATATGATTAAAATTGCTTAAATTCACTGTTTGAAAAGATTATCACACAGTGTTTTCATTTGAATTGTTTTCTTGAATGGGATTAAGTAAAAGGCCATAGTTTGACTATTTTTGCTAATATTTTTTGGAAGATATTTTAATATGTATTGTGAATTTTTACAATAAAGATGTTTCATCATTGACATCATGCACATTTTATTAAATACAGGATAGGAATTTAAGTTGTCCTTTATAGATATATGGAAGTAGGTAATCTATTTCTCACAGATACATGTACTATATTTATGATGTAAGAAAACATTGTTACACAGAATGTAGCATTATCATCATCTGCAGTTAAAAAGGTTTTTATACAACTCAACAACATTTCATGAAGGAACTCGTATAAAACTACTTGTTAAAATTCATATGGGTAAATAAACATGCATATGTGTATCTCAGAGATATTTTCTAAACAGCTACGAGCAGACACAGCTAATAGGGTTGGAGACGGGACTCTTGAATTGCTATCATATACAACTCGATATTTACAGTAAAAGTAATTTTTTAAAAAGTTAAGGTTTTTGCCCAAAAACTGCCATTGCAGGATTCTGGTTTTGTAAAATTTTCAAAAAGAATAAATGGAATTTTTTAAAAATGTTGGTAGATAACATAAAGTAAAAAGTATCTGAGTATTTGCATATGTGATTAAGGTATATGATTATATAAGTATTGTTAAAAATTTGTTGATTATTAGTTTTAATGTGATACTATTTTTAAAGCATAATTTTGCCATGCAATGCATTTAATTTATAGTCAATATATCACTAGAATTAGATATAACATATACAATGTATATATATACACCCACTCCTAAAGTGGACGTTACACCCTTATCCAAACAGTCTGATATTCAGTTACCTAGCCTTTTTATCCTGTTTCTATTAAACTTCTATCCTTTTGCTGTATTTTGAGTTTTTGCAAATTGGTTAGAAGTATTAAACAGAACAGACAATAGTTTGTACTATACACATGTATATACTGTAGTCATTTAACTATTTCAAACATCTAGCCTGTAACTTGCAATTTGAAGATTTTTTTTCAAGTACATATAAATGTTTTGGCTTTACACTTTGTTTTTTCTGTTTTTTGGGTAAAATATGAAATCATTTTCCATAATATTAAAGTAAGAAATTTATACATTTTGACTACCAAGAAGTTGAAATAAAAAAGTTCTTACAAATGTTTGATAGACCTGTTGTCAGAATTGTAAGAAATATTTTTCATAGTTGCTACATTGGACATCCAGTTTTATTGGTAATAAAGAATAAAAACAAGTTTTATTGGTGTTAAAATTGTTATTGTGATTTACTGTGTTTACATTGTTAAAGTTAACTGTAATGTCAGTTTGAAGAGTGGGTGAAGGAAAATATTTGATATGTTTTAATTGTTTGGCTTTGGTTTTATAATGGTGTATGATTATATTCAGAAGGTGTCAGAAAAAAAGTGTGATTATTTAATCTTTGTAAGTACTCCAAAATTTAATGATTTACATACAAATAATTTATATATCAATCTAACCTTTTTAACATTATTAACAAAATACATAACAATACTAAATGGCTATGATTATTCATCTTTTAATCAACAATGCCTGTACTTTCCAATTTCTTCACTTGAATATTTTCAACGATAACATTGCAGCCATGTTATCGTAATCATACAGATACTTTGATAGTTATCTCCCTTAGACCATGACAATGATACTGACTGGAATTCAAATATTAAAAATAACTAATAAATGGTATCTGTACACAAGTTTTAACTAATAATTTTATCATTTATGTACCATTCAGAATTAGATTACAGTCAAACCTGTCTATAAAGGCCACCCATGGGAATCAATAAAAGTGGCCTTTATGGACAGGTAACCTTTATATACAAGTTCAAATAATATGAATAAAGAGCAATTAGGATAGAACTTTATTGGCCTTTATAATGTTTATATACGAGTTCAAATAATATGAATAAAGAGCAATTAGGATAGAATTTTACTGGCCTTTAAAAGCAGGTGGCCCTTATAGAGAGGTGGCCTTTAAGGCAGGTTTGGACTGTATATACTTACACTGATACATAAAAATAGAAATGCACATTGATTTCACAACTTAATAAAACATCTCTTTTAAACTTAGTCCTGACACTATAGTTACTGTGAGAAAGAAGGTTTTAGTTTAGTTGTAAATTATGATTACAGCTATATAGATTTAAGCATGTTTTTTAGACAAGACTGAAATTTATTTCTGTTACAATATAACCCTTTATTAAAGAAAGCATATTCATATGATAGACGTATTTTTGTTTTATAGTTAATATCTTTTAGATTGACTAATTGGGAATGTTAATTATAGATTGTCATGTGATTTTAAGATATCAAATAATAATATATTATTACTCTTTTAAAATAATTATTATCAATGTCATAGTAAAAGCTACATGTTAAAAGTTAAGTTTCCATGGAAACATAGATTTATAAAAAGATAAATTAATGTTCATTTCTTGTTTGTCATATTGACCAAACAGTCATTGTTTTGTTTTCTATATGTAAGAGTTATTCTTCTTTCCTCAGAATGTGCATTTTTTAAAGGTTTTTTTTTTTTTTTTTTTTTTCTCTTTCTTTTTGATGTTTCAAGCATACATTGTATTGTGAAGAAAAATGAAAAATTTATTCTTTAATTAACCCTCATCTTTCAATGAAATGGAGATTAAACTACAGTTGTGTCCATCTTACCCACTTCTTTTTCAGAGTTTTTCACCAAAACTATGAACAGTTTTATTAAACTTGTTGCAAAGAATCAACAGTGATAGAATATGTGCATATTATTTTGTTAGCCATTATTTTTTTGTGATATGGCCCTTGAAGTTTTAAATGGAAAATTTTTGACTCCAATAAATCTTCAAAGCTTTGATTAGAATTTATTAAACTTTTGATAAGTATCAACAATGATAGGAGATGTGCTTACTTTTGAACATATATACAATCACAAACTGATCTACTTAGAGTGGATGTTGCTTGTTTTAACCATAGTATTAATTGCATAACTTTTATTTATGAAAGACAACACAATGAAATAGTATGCTAAAAAAGATAACATTATATTCCCCACTAGGAGGGAAATATCAATGTTTTTATAACTTGTTCTATTAAAACTTTCGAGATTAGAAATGTTTTTGTTATGGACTGTGTGAAAATGGCAGGAAAAATATTTGATATTTTTCTAACCTGATAAAATCTAAAAAAGGAATAGCTGTGCTCCAAAGTCATTTATTAGTTTCATTTCTACTCACTACGGAAGTAGCAATTAGTTATGTTAATGTTGATGTGGCTATTAACAGTATTTCAGTTCACTTTTCACCAAACATTTAAAAAAGGGCAGTAACTCTTACAACAGGTTTTTAATTTATCAGATGAACATTTATTCTATAATATCAGATTACCTATTGTGATATTGTTGTCATTTGTAGAACATATATCTCAGAGAGAATGTTGCAAGATGTTTTAAATATGTAAGATAATGTATTATTATTGTCAATTTAAAAAAATAACAAAATTATCGTAAAAAATAAAAAATTTAATTTGGAATGTTATCATGACTAACTCTTTCTTTCAGCTTTTCATCGTTATAGGAAACGGCTTTGTAGTTTGACATGAATGTCAATTTCTACTACTCATAAGATTTACATCTCCCTTTGTTAGCATATTTTTCACAGACAAGCTTAATATCAGATGTCCAATGATTTTGTTGCAATTCTGAAGGAAACATGTCACTAGTTTTATTGTCGAGCCTGGCAATGCCATAAGGCGAGACTTAGGTGTTACTTTTCCGGTGTCTGTGGCGGTCAAAATGTGAAAGTTTATGTTAAAGTAATGTATTTTCTACTCGATCAAAAACTAACCAGATGAGACATGTAATTCTTTGGAATACTTGTTGATATACAAAATAATTATTTGTGTCCATTTTTTAAAGATAAGTTAAATCATCAACATACCATACATGTTGCTTCCTGGATTAATTAACTAATTTGGGGAAAAAAATAAAATATTATATTTAATATCAAACCTTTTTTTAAATAGAATTTTTTGTTGAAAAAAATCACAAGTGAATAGAAAATCATCAACAGTAGCTTATTTATTTGTTGTCTGCTTACCATTTTACTTAACAATAAATTTTGGTTATTAAGTTTGTATGGTATGCACAAATTTATAAGGTAACTTACACATCAAACCCCAAGATGAAAACTTAAATACTTTTGTGTTATGTGTTCAATTTGCTTATGCAGAGTGCTATGGAAATTTTTGCACATATTTAAAATGCTTTGCAACACCGTTTCTGCTTTTCAGCTCTACAATCCTAAGTATTCTCCACTTTTCTTTTATGTTGCATGTATTTGCTTTGTCTTTCTAATCAAGGCTACATAGATTTTATATATATATATACACATATATATATATATATATATACACATATATATATATATATATATATATATATATATATATATATATATATATATATATATATATATATCAGAGATATAAAATGCATGTTATTTCATAATTATTTTTTTCTGGTGTACTTTGTTAAATATGGCATAATACTGTCTGTCTTTATATAGCAATACTACTGTATGTAAATCTGTTAATCTATTACTGATGTCTTCCCAAATAAATATATTTAGTTTGATGTTTTTATGCTTTATTTAATTAGTTTACTTCTAATGTTTTGTAAATGTATGTCTGTTATGTATTGTTTTTGTGAAGAAGAGAAGTACCATTGCCTGCCATACTCCATTGTTAACATTTTTGGTACTTTATGCTAGAAATTTGCATGTAAGCTACACATTTTGTTGACCAGCTTATGATATATCATCTTTGTACAATTAAAACCATAGGTTGTATCAAACCTTTGGTCGATTCCTACTTTCAATGGAAGTTACACTTTCTAAAGTTTTACCAAATTGAGTTTTTAGTTTTATGGTTACTGCTGAAGTTGGACAATGATTGTATACCTGATGTTTCCTGTAGCTATATATAGATCTCTTGTTCCTATAAAAAGATGTCGGACACCTTATAAACAAAATAACTTGAAATAAATAAATAGACTATAATCTATTGCTCATTTTATTGACCACAAACTGCTCTTTTTATGAGATTTTAGTCACACACACACACACACACACACACACACACACACAAATGAATTTTTTCCAAATGTCTCCAAAATAAGTTAATACTTTCAAATATATACTTGCCAATTAATTTCAAAATATGAAATGAAGTTACGTTATGCAATAACACATTGTCACTAAGAACACGACACAACAGAACAATCATTAAGTTTAAGATGAAATATGTGCAGTTATATCTACTGATGTCGCCTGTATAAATCATTGTTTATAATAACTTTGTCTTCAGTCGTGTAGTTCATAAAACTGTATCCTAGTGTTTAGTGTGTAAAGTCAGTTACAGTGTTTGTAAACAACAGTTACAGTGTTTGTGAACAACAGTTACAGTGTTTGTGAACAGTCAGTTACAGTGTTTGTAAAAACAGTTACAGTGTTTGTAAACAACATTTACAGTGTTTGTAAACAACAGTTACAGTGTTTGTGAACAACAGTTACAGTGTTTGTAAACCACAGTTACAGTGTTTGTGAACAGTCAGTTACAGTGTTTGTAAAAACAGTTACAGTGTTTGTAAACAACAGTTACAGTATTTGTGAACAAGTCAGTTACAGTGTTTGTAAACAACAGTTACAATGTTTGTAAACAAGTCAGTTACAGTGTTTGTGAACAGTCAGTTACAGTGTTTGTGAACAAGTCAGTTACAGTGTTTTTGAACAAGTCAGTTACAGTGTTTGTAAACAACAGTTACAGTGTTTGTAAACAACAGTTACAATGTTTGTAAACAAGTCAGTTACAGTTTTTGTGAACAGTCAGTTACAGTGTTTGTGAACAAGTCAGTTACAGTGTTTTTGAACAAGTCAGTTACAGTGTTTGTGAACAAGTGAATTGCAGTGTTTGTAAACAAGTGAAATGCACTTTGTAAACAAGTGAATTGCAATGTTTGTGAACAAGTCAGTTACAGTGTTTGTGAACAAGTCAATTACTGTGTTTGTTAACAAATCAGTCACAGTGTTTGTGAACAAGTGAATTGCAGTGTTTGTAAACAAGTGAATTGCAATGTTTGTGAACAAGTCAGTTACAGTGTTTGTGAACAAGTCAATTGTAGTGTTTGTGAAAAAGTCAGTTACTGTGTTTGTAAACAAGTCAGTTACAGTGTTTGGGAACAAGTGAATTGCAGTGTTTGTAAACAAGTGAAATGCACTTTGTGAACAAATGAATTACAGTGTTTGTGAACAAGTTACGGTGTTTTTGAACAAGTCAGTTACAGTGTTTGTGAACAAGTCAGTTACAGTGTTTGTGATCAAGTCAGTTACAGTGTTCGTGAACAAGTCAATTGTAGTGTTTGTGAACAAGTCAGTTGCAGTTTTGTGAACAAATCAGTTTTAGTGTTTGTGAATAAAGATCACTATGTATTCAAGAATATTCAAGAATAAACTCGCTACTTGCTTACATAATAAGCTGTATATGCGGTATTGACGCAATGATCTGCAATGCGCGAAAACATTGAAAAATAGGTCACGTATCAAATGAAGTCTATTGCAAAATTTAAGCAAAAGACATGAACGCATTATGAGAACTAATAAAACAGAATTTGAAAAGTGAAGCGCAAAAAAAAAAAAAAAAAAAAACCAAACAAACAAACAAAGACATGGGTTTAATTGTCAAGTATACACTCGTGAACTAACATAAACACCACCAGTGTGGTACCTTATCCATAACGATGCTACTGTACTAAAAATGCAAACTTATAATATCAGATGGTTGCACATTTACCTATCCTTAAATAAAACTTAATGTCTGAACTTGAAGTTCAAGTTCTTTTGTTTTCGCCAAAAGTGTTTTAGAGTTAAAAAAAAAAAAAGAAAAAAACTCTATTTTTTAGACTTATGGTACATGTATGCCGTCGTCTTAAGGCAAGGTATATGAAAACTATAAAAATATAAACAAAACTTGAAATCAAAGGTGTTATGTTAAAACTCTACCAATGTAAAATTCAGTCATGTCACGTTGTACTTTTGATTTGAATGCTTTTTTTCATAAAAATTCGAAAGTAGCACATGACAGTCCTATTATTCTTTTTATAAAAATGATTTTTTTTTAAATTATCGAAGAAGTAAACATCATTATATGCATTAGTTAGTTTTTGACTAAAGCCTGTCATTGATAATTTATAACGTATTTTCAAAACAAAAATGCGGCGTCAAGATTTCAACACGCCTCTCTTCCGTATACAAATTGAAGAATGCTGTCGAAACATGGTCCCTTTTGTATCGTTACAAAACGTTTTGTAATTATGTCAATAATGATGAATTACTTACATAATCATGATGAATAAATCCAATTAACATATACTGAGCAAACTCTTCTCTATACTTTATACCGATTACAATATAAAAAATCCAGTTTTTATTTCTTTCATAATTGTAAACAAGGTGTTTATTTGTCTGGCGACCGGGGTGAGGGGATTTATATACTGCCCTTGTATGTATTTGTCGAACTTGCTCAAACCGTGAATACTCATGAACCAGCTTTGTTGATGTAGGATATTCTTACTGCATATAGTCATAAATAAAGATATATTTATAAAATAACAATATGTATGTACATTAATTAACAATTTGTGAATACGTAAATATGCCTGGTGTGTTGGATGGTTACTAGGGAAAAACGACTTATTTTAGATATAGTAATTGAAAACAGAGAAAGTTGGAAGGTTTGAATCAACAATCCTTTTCCTGCATATTGCCGTTATATCTGTCATGTGCAGAATTTTGAATTTTTGCAAAGAGAAACTAGAATTCAAAATTCTGCACATGGCCTGACATATCTAGTTACCGACCATAGTCTGTGGTCTCTGTATAATTATGTTTATATTTCATTTTGTCTCCTTGGTTTTATAAGTTTATTTTCGATGGTTTTGCTTTTTATTATATCTTTTCGCTCATTTATTTATATTGTTACTACTACGCGTTCGCATTTTGTGTTATACATCGAAACGCAGCTATTGTATTTTTTAGAAAAATCAACAAACTGCAATGGCTATAAATTAGACCAGTTTAATCTTTACTTTTTATTGATTTATTTGACAGATCTAACAATTTTCCCGCCAGAAACGCTAAACCAGAGACATATATTACATATAATATATTAATATACATATTAATATATGTCTCTGGCTAAACCATCAGGGTGAAAAATCAACTTGATAGTGTATAATAATACCTTCATTTAAAAAACTGTAAATAATAATATAGATCTAAATATATATTTATTAACAAAATTTCATAGGTTCATTCCTTCATGTAATTTCCTGAACTTGCAGATAAAATGAAAAATTATTATAGTTCATCATATTTCAATGAAGTTCGCATCGATAGAATTCGTAAAGTTCCGTAAAAAATTCCAATTGTCACGAGTTGACCCGAAGTGCATGTCGGCAGTTTTCGGTAAATATTACCATATCGTCTATAGTTACAATGGCGGCTTAACGACCACTTGTTATTATTTACATTAGATACCGGCACATTGTGGGCGATATAAATGTAAAACAGAGATTAAAAATTCATGGTGAATGAGTTTGTTTAGATAAGCGAAAGTGTTCTTTGTATTGGTACATCTGGGTAGACTTTATATGAAAATTTAAAGGGAAAAAATTCTTTATTTTGCATTAAAGTCTACCATTAATTGGAAAGCAGGTTCTCTCATTCAGTTACGTGCATAGAACGAAGGTTATACAGAAAAATGGGATGTAAGCAGTCAAAAATTAAGGTACAACCCGTCGATCCAGCGAAGGAAAGTCGAGACAACAGAAATTTGGCAAGAGGAGAGAGTTTAATTGAATATGAAATTGACGATAGAACGGGTAATAAAAAACGTTTAAATAAATCAAAATCTAAAAAGTCGTTTGGATCAAACGTTAGTCTGGACGATGAACGGTCAACGGCTGACTCAGACAGAGGTTTTTCTGCAACTTCAAAAACATCAAAGAATAGCAATGACTCTGGACTTGGTGATGATTATGGACATATAATAACAGAAGATTCAAATCCAGATGCAGTGGCTCAAATTGAGGGAGAATTCGGCGATGAAAGAGATGATCTAGGTAGGTGAAATAATATAATTTTTATCATATTTTATAATCGAGCCTCGTTATATACAATAAATTACTGAATTAACCTGGCTTTATAAAATAATTATAAATAAATAAATCATAATAAATATATATTAGTAAATAAATAAACATAAATAAAGAAAGAAAGAAATAAAAGAAATAAATCCAAAAAAATGCCCGACTCATAAAAAGGAATATTTTCTGACTTCAAGAGAAGAAAAATAAAATAAAATAACCCTCTTTGTGCATTTTATTCAGTTGTTTAAATAAATCAAAGATCCACTCGGAAACCAAATTTTATCAAAGACTTACAGATATAAACTGCTATCTGTGCCTTTGTTGAGACTAAAACAAATATTTATACAACCCTTTATGATAAAATATTTCGGTTAACTCTTTTTTGGTTGTCATGTGCAAGTTTAAAATTAAAATATATGTCTTTACGCCAATTTCAAAATGTGATAGAAAAATTGATGATAAAGAAATATAATTTATATTAGTTATTTAAATTTGGACCACAGATGGTAAAATTAAAAATACTTTTGTGGTTGATGATTCTCTGCGTCGAGTTCACTTATATAAGAACTGTGCAACTCATGTAACTTAATAATTTCCCTTCAGCTGAGCATGTTTCACCTTAAAACTTAAAAAAAATAAACCTTGCCATATTTATTTTTTACGAATTGCATAATTTGGTTTGTAAGGCCAGTTTATAAGTATTCAACACACATATATATATATGAAAGATTATCAATACATGTACATGTATACGTGTACATTTATATTTTATTATTTTGTAAAGCTTTTTGAAATCCCTCTATTGGATCAATAAGGCTTATGATTATGGTCTTTTGACACACATAAAAGATTTTGTCGCTTGATAAAAAGTACAGTTAAAAATCATGTTTAAACAGGTAACCAAATTTGATGTAAATGATATAATAATTACAGTTATAAGTCTGTTTTAATCAAGACTGACTTTTTGTGTACTTGGGTATAAAGACAATGTAAATTCCAGATATAGAAAACTATAGAAAAATGAATTAAGAGAGAGAGAGGGCGAACACAAACTCGAACATCATAATCTTTTTTAAGAAATATAGTTTATTATTATTATTATTATTATTATTATTATTATTATTATTATTATTATTATTATGTTAACCTATAGAGTTATAGTATAATTAAAAAAATAAACTTAGATGTTGACATCATATTGAGTAATACAATGTGTGAAATGTCATTTTGACTGCCTGCTGTGAGGCTTGCGTTAATCAGACAAACTGCCACAACTTGATCACTAATATGTCAGAATCAATCTCTTGATTTTATTTTATTGATTTTTCACTTGAATTGAAAAGGTAAAATAAATAGTCAAGATAGAGTTTTCAAAGCTATTAAATTAAAAGCAATTAAAAGCTATAAAATTAACATAAATCAATACATACACGCCTACACGATAAATAGTCGTTCTTTTAGGTAAATAAATATGTCTGGACATTAGAAATTAGGCGACTTTAGGGGAAAGTGGAATACAGTTCTTTCGTTTTAATAACCAATAAAATAGACAAGGTACTACACGTATAATATAAAAAGTATTTCACATTTAACTTAGTTGAAAAAATTGCAGCCAAAATAAAAAAAGCTTATTTTGTTTAAGAATGTGTTGTATAAATGGAACAACTGTCATACGCAGAATTTTGAATTTTTACAAAAAGAAATTTATATTCAAAATTCTGCAAATGACAAAAAAAAAATAAATAAAAATAAATAAATAAATAAATAATAATAAATATAAAAAATTTAAATTTAAAAAAAAAAAAAAAAATCTGCACACGACACAACCATGAGACGAAAAAATATTTTATCAAGGTAAATAACCTTACTTCCGTCTGCTCAATCTTATACAAATATTCAATAATTTTGTACTATCCTGCTGGTTTATCTAACGAAGCTTACGCCAACCTGTTTGGCCCTAACCAGTATTCACAATCCCGTCCAAATACGCACATATTAAAAATTAAAAGTATTTCCACATAATATTGTAAAATGTAATCCATGTTTCAACTTATTATGTTGCTTAAAACATCTACACATTTTTAATACAAGTAATTTGAATCTGACATGATTTCTGTTTTAATAGATCTTGGAATTGTTGGTACAGCGGTTGTACCGAGAGCAAGTGCCAAAGACAGGGAAAGGTTAGAAGAAGCCATGGTGATGCAAGCACTTAGAGAGGAAGGTTTGATAGCCAGACAGACAGCACAATCTAACGGAGGAATGAGTTTTGATATTATGGCTGACGGTGAGGCTATCAGACCTCCTCCCAGGCTAGCTAAATTAGAGAGACGAAAGAAAAAGAAAACACTTACTGAAGAAGATATCAGGAAAAAACTAGAAAAAGCTGAAAGAAGGAAGAAGGTAACACATCCATTTGTTACTAACAAAATACCTAAAGTTTCTTATATTGCTTATATTAATTTTTGGTGCATGCGTTATCCAATTTATCTTTTAAATTTATCTTATAAAGATAATTTTTATATAAAATATTTACCTTGTTTGAGTTCATTATTATTATTTTACTTCTTTCTATATGGCATTGGCTTGTATGGTGACTTTCTTTTGAACTGAATTTGTTTTTCGGACGCAAATTAGACATCTCTCTTTTTCATGAAGTCAAGGTCCAATAAACCCTGATCAATTTAAAAAGATTGGGTGCTTTGGAAATCAGTAATGGACGAAATGCAACGTGAACATTCAACTTCAAGATTCTAACTTGTGTGATTAAATCATACTTTCTTTTGTAATTTCAGAGAAAAGAACAAGAACGACTGGAAAAAATTAAGGAGAAAGAAAAGTCAAATCCTAACGCCGCATTAGACAAATTCGCTCAGCTACAGAAAGAGAAAGAAGAACAAGTATACCAAAAAATGGACACCGTCACGGAAAACAAAGAGAAAAGATTAATGGAAATACGAGAGAAAATCAGAAAACGCGAGGAACACGCCGCTTTGGTTAGAAAACGTAAAGAGTTAGCCAAGTTAGAGGCTGGTTTAAATGAACACGAAAATAACGAACAGAATCAAATATCAGCAGATCAATCCCAATGATAGACACTTATGTTTGTTATTGTAAAGTCAGGGTTAAGCACGCTGTGATTTTTAAGTCAGTATCTACACCTTTAAGACAGTATTTGTAAGTGCATTAAAAAAGTCAGGCCGAAAGTTTACCAGTAACGGTTTCTAAAAATAGAACTTAAAAAATAATCAAGCACTGACTTTGGTTTTTAGGCATAAATTTGTATCTGTTGGCGATGATTAAACGTGAGACATTTCGCATTTCAGTGAGAAAGACGCTTTCTCTTGTTTGGAACAGTTTTAGTTTCGAAAGTTGTTGCAAGGATATATAAGAGGGAAGTATAGGCAGAAAAAACGACCAAACCTTACACTACCCTTGTGACTAACACTTCACCAAGATTTCGAAAATAAATATCCAAATAATTCTAGTTCTTTGGACTATCTTAAAATGACATCCTATCGAACTTGGTTAGTAAATACTAACTTTTGAGTAAAACAGCCTTGTTAAAAGCAGAATGAGAAAAATATCATTTTAAGATATAAATTGGTAAAATATACATTGATCATCTGACAGTGTTCTGTTTACTCAGGATGTATGCAGTACTTTGTCAATATTAATTTGCTGAAGAGGGGGTGGGCGTTAAAACAAGATACGAACAGATAAACCTAGATAAACATTTTGACTCGTTAGTACATTTATAGAAACAGTGTTGATTACGGGTTTTCACACTTTCTGTCAATACTGATATTAATAGCTCACATCGAATAATGTAAATAAGAAATATTAAAAATGTGATTTATGTAAATTATTTTACAAATAAATTTCAAAATTGTGTGTTTTTTTTTATATCAATACGTTTTTAGGCAGTCAGTATTACCTATGCGTACCGAAAAAAGCTGAATAAGTAATGTTTAGTTTTATTGCTACAATGCGTTTAATGCATTATTAACGTTATTGGTTCATTGAACCAGGTCAGTTAATTGTTTAATTAGTATTTATATACACCAATGTTCGTGATATTCATTACTTTGTACCATTATACTAAATAATATATATGCTAAATTGTTTTGTTTATACAATATATAAGTCAAATGTGTAAAAGAATAAATTATTTGTCACGCATGGGTGCAAAATATTGCATTAGTTGAGAGAGAGAGAGAGATTTTGCATAATAAATGTAATTTTCTTTTTTTTTCAGTTAAATATTGAAACTTATTACTGTTTTACAGATACACCAGTTGATGTTTTGTTTACAAATGGTGAAAACAATTTAAATCAATAAAAAAAACAAGTTAAAATTGATTTATTTGACTTTTACGTCTACTTTATCTATCAAAAAGATCAGATTGCAAGTCTTTAAAAAGGCAATGAAATATTTATCAAGTAGAGTCACTATAAAATGCTTGTAATATTTTAACAATCAGATGGATCACTTTGAATCATATCAGTTTGTTGCTCAGAAGTGCCCGTGTGGTAAATTGTCTGGAAAAAAAGTAGTATAGTTTTATTTTGATGTTTAACATTAGCCTCTGAACTTGACTAGATACATGTAGTTTCAATCTTATTTTGCGTCTGAAATTTTTGGCACAAATGAAATGACAGTTGTTGCAAATGAAGTTCGACGCCGTTCAAGACTTGTAGAGGAATTAAAAGTAATGAAAAAAAAAAAAAAAACAGTATTAAAAATATTTTTGTATACAAAGTAACATTAAATGTGATTTTCAATCATGGATCAGTATTAAACATGTTATAAGTTAGTATATATGTATATATAGTTAATATTCTCGTTATTGCTGTGATGTTAAATACTTAGTTGTTTTCATTATTGTAATTTATTTTTCATTTTAATAAAGAGTTTAAGACAAAAATGTTTATTTAATCTTTTGTTAAAAAAATGGCGTTACTTAAACCACATCACTGAGGACTAGTTTGTGGATTTACCTAACGCCCGTGCAAAGCCGGTAGTTTTAGAAGCTGTCTCAAATATGTGTCTTGTTTACTGAATTTGTCTTGTTCTCAGTTACTTTTATGATTGTCAAGCACATGCATTTGTTACACAAGTATATACCAAAATTCAAAATTCTATGTTGAATATATTACTGTTTGATTATAATCTATAATAACAAAATTCCAAGAACAATAAATTCCTATAACCACACCACTGGACAGCATTTCGTACTGAATCCGTTATCACCAAAAGTAAACGTATCGTTTCATCAAGAGTCACAATAATTTTTATCATTCCTTGCTTGTTTGTTACGTTACCCTTTTGTTCTGCGTTATTGTTTCGGTCATGTGCAGAATTTTGATTTTTTTTTTTTTACAAAAATTCTGCACATGACTTTACAGTGCCTTGTCAAACACACGATTTTAAGCTTGTGTATTCTTCCTGTTTAGAAAGATTCCATAGTAGTTAAGTTATTATTTATTTATTTATTTATTTATTTATTTATTTATTTATTTATTTATTTATTTTTTGGTAGTGTTGTACATGTATGTGTCAAAATTAAAAAACTTCGGAGTGGTTATTACGTTTTTTTTTTGTATTTAAATGGAGTTTTATTGTCATAAAATATTATTTCAACTTATGACACAAATTTATATAAAAGAAAATGCGGTTAACTTCAAGAACATTCTAAAACTATGACTTGCATTCTTTTCAACAATCGCGAATTTTATGTCAAAAATATGGAAAGAACTTAATCATAAATAAACTTTTACCATTTTTGCTCTTATACGGTTTTCAATTTTAATGATTTTTTTATATCTTGAATACTAAAGTGTAAATATTGAATAAAGAATTTAACCCAGGTGAAAGCTGGAACTTAATACATAAAAGTAAAGTATTTTTAAAATAGTACCATTGTGTTATATTCGCTAAACAATGAAATTTGTACATTTTGTATTTAGAGTATTAATTACATTTAAGTAAGTTTGGGGGTATGTCATTTCAGTACTCTTATAGAATAAAGAAATGAAGGAGGGATTTAAGCGTAAATGTTACAATATAAGTAAAAGGAATAAAAAAAAACCCGGGTTATATTTCACAGACATGAAATCTGTTTGGACATGTTTTATTTATCAGTGATTGATTTTAGTTGTTAGTTCGTGATATACACTTTCACATGTCAATATAACTGATAAGAAAACATAAATGATGTATATTATTTGAAGTGTGTATTCGGTTTGACCCGCATGCCCTAGCAACAAAATGCGTTTGTAACATCAATCAATTTTACTGCACAAGCCATGATCACAGAAGATCAGTTAAATCAAAGTGAGAAGAAATCGCATTCTGCAAGAATTTTGGCACATCTTATTTACCAAAAACGTTTTAACAGTGATTTTTTCATTAAACTGTACAGATGGTGCTTATTGCGTTAGCCCTTTTAGCTTCGAAATGGCGGGGGATCATGTAATCTATAGAAAATATTCACATACAACAATTTTTTTTAAATATGTAAATTTTTCCTTTCAAGTGGCAAAGTTCGAGAAAGTTTTGAATACCAATTTAATATCAAACAACACAAATGACCAACGTATTGTCACGATCGATCGATAATTTAACAAATGTTTAAAGTTAGTAAATATTAGGTCTATTAGAACGAAGACTTAAAAAAATATCAATAGGGAAATTTTTAATGCGTAAAATAAGTTTATAAGATTATGTTTGGTCTACTAATCTTATATATATATATATATATATATATATATATATATATATATATATATATATATATATATATATATATATCGCATATGTGTAAAGATGTTGAAAATGTTAAATTTATATAAATTTGAATTATAAGACCACGGGGTTTTAATGTTATTTATACACAAATAATTTTAATCCAAATCCGTGAAAAAACACCTTATGGTGTTCCATTCACGATGTCAAACTCCCCCTTAAATGTTTACTATATTTAAAATGATAAAAAAATTATTGCTTTATTATTAAGTAAATTATGTTTATAAGTCAGGTCCATAAACAAATTTTCCAATTTAATGATTTTAATACTTATATGACCTGTAAACGTTAGGAATTCTTTACAATCAGCGGGTCTATCAGACCTTTAAAACATTTGCTATTTTAGTTTTTTATGTTATGACCCCAGTTTCACAATCATTAACTCAATAGAGTGTACACTCAATTCAAATATTCCCTTTTCATCAATATGTTATAATTTTATAAATTCTAAGTTTAATGAGAAAATGTCTCGTTTTGTTCAACAAACGTACACTAAACAATTGAAATACAGTAAACAATAGATACTCAATTTTAACTGTGTAATGTCTTAAAATTGACATTGAAATATTCCCTTATTTGAGTTGAGTGTATACTCAATTGAGTAAATAATTGTGAAACTAAGACCTGGTTATTTCCGAGTTTATCTTATAAAACAACTTTCTAACTAAACTTCAAGCAATGTGTAATGTGCAGAATTCTGAAAATTTCTTCTGATAAACAATTTAAAATTCTGCACGTGACAAATGTGATAATATACACCATTTGTTTCTACTGCGATGGCAGATTATGATTGGTGTGCCCCACTTAGTCAAATAGCATGTAATAACCAAGATGTAACCTCCTGCAAGAATTAAAGCTATATAAGTGGGATAGATAATTGCTCCACATCATATAAATAACTAGTAGAAAGGATAATTTCTCAAAATTATATAAATAATAGCCACACTAGTGGAGAGGATAATTTCTCAAAATTATATAAATAATAGCCACACTAGTGGAGAGTATAATTTCTCAAAATTATATGAATAATAGCCACACTAGTGGAGAGGATAATTTCTCAAAATTATATGAATAATAGCCACACTAGTGGAGAGGATAATTTCTCAAAATTATATGAATAATAGCCACAGTAGTGGAGAGGATAATTTCTCAAAATTATATAAATAATAGCCACACTAGTGGAGAGGATAATTTCTCAAAATTATATAAATAATAGCCACACTAGTGGAGAGGATAATTTCTCAAAATTATATAAATAATAGCCACACTAGTGGAGAGGATAATTTCTCAAAATTATATGAATAATAGCCACACTAGTGGAGAGGATAATTTCTCAAAATTATAAGAATAATAGCCACACTAGTGGAGAATATAATTTCTCAAAATTATATGAATAATAGCCACACTAGTGGAGAGTATAATTTCTCAAAATTATATGAATAATAGCCACACTAGTGGAAAGGATAACTTCTCAAAATTATATGAATAATAGCCACACTAGTGGAGAGTTTAATTTCTCAAAATTATATAAATAATAGCCACACTAGTGGAGAGTATAATTTCTCAAAATTATATGAATAATAGCCACACTAGTGGAGAGGATAATTTCTCAAAATTATATGAATAATAGCCACACTAGTGGAGAGTTTAATTTCTCAAAATTATATGAATAATAGCCACACTAGTGGAGAGTATAATTTCTCAAAATTATATGAATAATAGCCACACTAGTGGAAATTATAATTTTTCAAAATTATATAAATAATAGCCACACTAGTGGAGAGGATAATTTCTCAAAATTATATGAATAATAGCCACACTAGTGGAGAGGATAATTTCTCAAAATTATATAAATAATAGCCACACTAGTGGAGAGGATAATTTCTCAAAATTATATGAATAATAGCCACAGTAGTGGAGAGTATAATTTCTCAAAATTATATAAATAATAGCCACACTAGTGGAGAGGATAATTTCTCAAAATTATATAAATAATAGCCACACTAGTGGAGAGGATAATTTCTCAAAATTATATAAATAATAGCCACACTAGTGGAGAGGATAATTTCTCAAAATTATATGAATAATAGCCACACTAGTGGAGAGGATAATTTCTCAAAATTATAAGAATAATAGCCACACTAGTGGAGAATATAATTTCTCAAAATTATATGAATAATAGCCACACTAGTGGAGAGTATAATTTCTCAAAATTATATGAATAATAGCCACACTAGTGGAAAGGATAACTTCTCAAAATTATATGAATAATAGCCACACTAGTGGAGAGTTTAATTTCTCAAAATTATATAAATAATAGCCACACTAGTGGAGAGTATAATTTCTCAAAATTATATGAATAATAGCCACACTAGTGGAGAGGATAATTTCTCAAAATTATATGAATAATAGCCACACTAGTGGAGAGTTTAATTTCTCAAAATTATATGAATAATAGCCACACCAGTGGAGAGTATAATTTCTCAAAATTATATGAATAATAGCCACACTAGTGGAAATTATAATTTTTCAAAATTATATAAATAATAGCCACACTAGTGGAGAGGATAATTTCTCAAAATTATATGAATAATAGCCACACTAGTGGAGAGGATAATTTCTCAAAATTATATAAATAATAGCCACACTAGTGGAGAGTATAATTTCTCAAAATTATATAAATAATAGCCACACTAGTGGAGAGTATAATTTCTCAAAATTATATGAATAATAGCCACACTAGTGGAGAGGATAATTTCTCAAAATTATATAAATAATAGCCACACTAGTGGAGAGGATAATTTCTCAAAATTATATAAATAATAGCCACACTAGTGGAGAGGATAATTTCTCAAAATTATATAAATAATAGCCACACTAGTGGAGAGTATAATTTCTCAAAATTATATAAATAATAGCCACACTAGTGGAGAGGATAATTTCTCAAAATTATATGAATAATAGCCACACTAGTGGAGAGGATAATTTCTCAAAATTATATGAATAATAGCCACACTAGTGGAGAGGATAATTTCTCAAAATTATATGAATAATAGTCACACTAGTGGAGAGTTTAATTTCTCAAAATTATATAAATAATAGCCACACTAGTGGAGAGTATAATTTCTCAAAATTATATGAATAATAGCCACACTAGTGGAGAGTATAATTTCTCAAAATTATATGAACAAGATTTTGAAAGCGGATGAAAATCCGCATGGTATCCCCTCGCCTATATATACAGACAAACCTGTCTGTAGAGGCCTCCCAAGGGAAGCAGTAAAAGTGACCTTTATGGACATTTGGCCAATAGGAATATAGAGGTTAAAATAAAATAGATATATAGTAATTGGGATGAGAAATTTTGGCCTTAATAGTAAAAAGGCCATTAATTCTCATCCCAATCACTATATAACTATGTTATAAATAGGCATATATATATATATAAACTCTTTCTACACAGGCAGATGTACAATTATCACACTTTCAGGAATAGTGCAATGTATATTGAAGTTATGCACTATATAATTAACTCTTGATTTTTCAGGGGAAAGATGAATATCGTTTTATGGGGAGGGGGACATGGGCATAAGACACTCAAAATAACCAATGGTTATTGAAATTTTTACAATTTACAACAGACTTTCTATCAACCTTCAAGAGCATGTGGTTTTCGACTTGATTCTGGAATTCCTCAACTAAATTCAACACTTTATGAAATTTTCTATGAGGTAAAAACTTGTGCACCATGTAATCATATGACATGACATATATTTAGATTACTTCAAGTCCCAGTTTTATAACAGAAACTATGTGGCATCAAATCTAGTTTTTGGCTTGCTTTAACTGATTTTGAGCGTAGAACATTTTGGAGTTGTTGGGTCTACACTTTCTACATGATGAGATGAAGTGTTCAAATTTTCAGGAAAAATTCGTGACATATTGAAGTTATAAAACATGAACGTGTGTATTTACTTCTGGTAAAGCAAGATGTATACAATACTACAGCATGATTAAAGAATAATATTATTAAAGAAAGAGTTACCTGGATAAAACAAAAACACTAATTGCTCTTAATGAAGCGGTTCCACGAATGAAAAAAATATGTTTCATGGACAAAGTTCCATGAACATAATTTTAAAAAAATTACTGCAAATATCACAAAAATAAAAGATGCACATCATTGATATGTGCCAAACAACTGAGTACCATTTAATTCAATTTGGGAAATGTTCATAAGAGTTACAGATTACACAAACTATGCATGGTTCACATATTTTTTTTTAAAAAATGGCAAAGTTCCACAAGCCTTAATTTGTAGAAAAAATCCTCAAATGTCATCAAAATAGGAGGTGCACATTACAGACATGTGCCAAACAACTGGGTAAAATTTTATTTAATTTGGGAAATGTCCATAAGAGTTACAGATTACACAAACTATGCATGGTTCACATATTTTCTTTTGAAAAATGGCAAAGCTTCACAAGCCTTAATTTGTAGAAAAAATCCTCAAATGTCATCAAAATAGGAGGTGCACATTACAGACATGTGCCAAACAACTGGGTAAAATTCTATTCAATTTGGAAAATGTTCAAAAGAATTACAGATTACACAAACTATGCATAGTTCACATATTTTCATTTGAAAAAAGGCAAAGTTCCACAAGCATTAATTTCAAGAAAAACTTTTTCAAATGTCACCAGAATAGGAGGTGCATATCACTGATATTTGTCAAACAACTGAGTAAAATTTTATTCAATTTGGAAAATGTTCAAAAGAGTTACAGATTACACAAACTATGCACCCTACATATATTTCCTTTTGAAAAATAGCAAAGTTCCACAACATTAATTTCAAGAAAAACTTTCTCAAATGTCACCAAAATAAGAGGTGCACATTATTGACATGTGCCAAACAACTTGGTAAAATTTTATTCAATTTGGAAAATGTTCATAAGAGTTACAGATTACACAAACTATGCACCGTACATATATTTCCTTTTGAAAAATAGCAAAGTTCCACAAGCATTAATTTCAAGAAAAACTTTCTCGAATGTCACCAAAATAGGAGGTGCACATTACTGACATGTGCCAAACAACTGGGTAAAATTTTATTCAATTTGGAAAATGTTCATAAGAGTTACAGATTACACAAACTAAGCACTATGTTTGGTCGGACGGACGGACGTACGGACGGACGTTCCTTTCACTATATCCCCCGCTCTGCCGAGGCGAGGGGATAATAATAGGCACACTAGTGGGGAGGATAATTGCTCTAAATTATATGAAAAATAGCCACACTAGTGGGGAGGATAATTGCTCAAAATTATATGAATAATAGCCACACTAGTGGGGAGGATAGTTGCTCAAAATCATATAAATTTTAATACATGTACATTAAAATTTCATAGTAGAGAAAATTTCCAATTAACAGATTATGATAAACATACTGGACTTCATGATTATTAATATTATGTATGACCATTTGTATGGGTGAACTGGATTAATGGTATTTTATACCCCAGTCAGGACTGTATCACTTATAATCAGGCAGTCAGTTTTGAAATGTGGAGGAAACCGAAATGCCCAGAGATACCTTCAACAAGCGAACTGACAATCTTTCTCGCACTTATCATAAATTTGTCAGAATGTTTCCATGATCATCATTCTGCGAAATAGACAAATACCAAGTAGATTAATTAATTATTTTTTTTTATTTTTTTTATCTCATAAAAGACAACATACATTTATGATACAGAATAACAATTAATGCTTTATAGATCATTTATCAAATCAATGTATGGTAACACTTAACTCTAATAAACATAATACAGACAGTTTGTTTAAAACAAAAATCATATCAATATCCTGTGTAATTCATTTTACTACTGAACAATATTTCTAAAAGGCTGATTAATAAGAATGTAGTGTCAATGGATTTCATTTTTTTTCAGGACTCTGATGCACAATGAATAATTAAAACTAATTATATCAAGGCATCATAAGTCATATAAATTCTTTAAGAACAGAAATGTTGTATAATATATGTAACTGGTTGAAACATGCTTCATCAAAACATCAAAACAATAAAGTTGTAAGAGAGCTGACAAACTGAATAAAATAAACTAAAAACAATAACTATATTCATATAGGAAGAAATTGGGGAACACAGGTTTCCAAATGCAAACTCATTAAAGATATATCTTATTACTCATTGATCTTTGTAACAAGTTCCATGATATGCCATTCACAGATTAAGTTGATAGAGCATTTACAAAAAAATTCTAAATAAAATTTTTAAAAATTAACAATAATAATAATTTAACAAGAGGCCCATGGGCCTTAACGCTCACCTGAAGATATGTTCAATATTGTTTGCAAAGTGCAATAGACAATATATTACGTACAGAAACTTTAAAAGTTTTCTCAAGTTAAGAAATCCCACAAAACTTAATCAGAAATATATCCAATCACATTTCATTCATAAGTAGCTTATATAATATGCATGAAGTAACTGTAGTGCAATAAATAATTTCCAAATCATTAATCAATTTCAGCATACTTATGCAGCTATGTCCTTGACCTTTGAACATATATGACCTTGAACCATATATGATTGTCATGTCAATACCTATAATATTCTAATATACATGCCTATGCATGAAATTAATAGCTTTCAAGATAATTAATAATCTTAGTATTCCTATGTTGATATGACCTTGACCTTTGAACATATAACCTTGAACAATATATCAAAATGATCCTTGTCGTAATACCTACAATATTCTAATATACATGCCTATACAAAAAGTTATTAGTTTTCAAGATAATTAGTAAAATGTCTTCTTTTGCAGCTGTGACCTTGACCTTTAAACATATGACCTTGTACCATATATCAAAATGATTGTCATGTCAATACCTACAATATTCTTATATACGTGCCTATACAAAAGTTAATGGTTTTCAAGATAATAAGCAATTTCAGTCTTTTTTTGCAGCTGTGACTTTGACCTTTCAATATATGACCTTGAACTATATATCCAAATGATCGTTGTCGCAATACCTACAATATTCTAATATACATGCCTATACAAAAAGTGAATAGTTTTCAAGATAATTAGGAATTTAATTCTTTTTTTTGCAGCTGTGACCTTGACTTTTCAACATATGACCTTGCAACATATATCAAAATGATCATTGTCGCAATATCTACAATATTCTAATATACATGCCTATACAAAAAGTTAATAGTTTTCAAGATAATTACTAATTTAAGTTTTCTTTTGCAGCTGTAACCATGACCTTTCAACAAATGACCTTGAACCATATATCAAAATGATCATTTTCGCAATACCTACAATATTCTATTCTACATTCTACATGCCTATACAAAAAGTTAATAGTTTTCAAGATAATTACCAATTTATGTCTTCATTTGCAGCTGTGACCTTGACCTTTCAACATGACCTTGAATTATATATCAAAATGATCATCATGTCAATACCTACAATATTCTAATATACATGCCTATACAAAAAGTTAATAGTTTTCAAGATATAGTAACAAATATATAATTTTTAGCAATTTCCCCACTTAGTGCCTTACAATTTCCCCATTTTGAGCCCCATGGCTACCATTTGTGCAAATCTGAAAAAAGATGACCTAAGGATGTTATAAATGAAATAACAAAGGTATATCTCTTGTAGATTCAGAGGAGAAGATTTACAAAGTTTTTCACTCTTTCCCCCCTTATGGGGCCCCAAGGGGAAATAACTCCTTCATTTGTGCAAATCTGAAAGGGCTTCACCAAGGCATAATGGTTACCAAGTTTCATTAAATTTGGCCCAGTGATTTTGGAGGAGAAGATTAAAATGTAAAAAGTTAACGCACCACGGACGACGCACGATGAACGACGCACAAGAGACGACAGACGGTGAACCATCGCAATAGCTCAGGTGAGCTAAAAATTGAAAGGGCAAAAACTTGTCAGAGATATTACTGTATTGTATCAATTTTCTTGAAATTCCATTTTGAAATAAAATTGTTAGAGGGCTGTCAAAACAAGTAAAGTGAAATAAAGACAGTTTAAATTACGTGAAACAAATAAGCATACTATTTGTGGCTTTTTTAATTAGTTTATCAATAAGGTTGTATAAAGAGTACTGAGAAGAAAGTTCCAAACACTACATCTCTTTTGAAAAAAAAATTTTTTGCAAGAAGACAATAAAACTTTTTATTTTTGCAACAGTAAATAAGGTTTTTACCACAATTTAACTAAAGAATTCCTTTTATAAAGGCTTTTTGACACTTTAATCATACATCACTAAAATACTTTGTATATTCCAGGTAAAAATATTAGGATCTTGAATCTTACTTGTTTATCATGTCGGGAATAATTAGCTTTTTTTAGTACAGTAAACCTGGCATTAGAGACCAATCTCTATATAGTACAGACCATAACTCAATAAGACCAGTTTGAAGCTCCATTTGGTTGATATTTCAACCTAAAATAACTATATAAAAACCACCTCTCTACAAAGTTCATATATCATAGGTTTATTTTGTGGTCTTTTGTACAGATTTTTTACAGTTTTTAGTTTTTGTTCTTTTCCTTGTAACCTTGAAATCACAAAACCAGTAATTTGTAAAATGATGATACAAGTATATGCCTTTTTCTTTATATCTGAATTCCTTTTGACTGGAATACTTCTATTTTTACAAAGTATGGAGTTAAACTGCATTACAATATGTATACTAGAGTTTGAGTGAGATTTGATCACAAATGGTGAGATGTGCTGTGACTCCATACCAAGAGATCAAATTCCTCACACTAGAGTCTGAGTGAGATTTGATCACAAATGGTGAGATGTGCTGTGACACCATACCAAGAGATCAAATCCCTCAAACTAGAGTCTGAGTGAGATTTGATCACAAATGGTGAGATGTGCTGTGACACCATACCAAGAGAACAAATCCCTCAAACTAGAGTTTGAGTGAGATTTGATCACAAATGGTGAATTTGATCACAAATGGTGAGATGTGCTGTGACACCATACCAAGAGATCAAATCCCTCAAACTAGAGTCTGAGTGAGATTTGATCACAAATGGTGAGATGTGCTGTGACACCATACCAAGAGAACAAATCCCTCAAACTAGAGTTTGAGTGAGATTTGATCACAAATGGTGAGATGTGCTGTGACTCCATACCAAGAGATCAAATTCCTCACACTAGAGTCTGAGTGAGATTTGATCACAAATGGTGAGATGTCCTGTGACACCATACCAAGAGATCAAAGTCCTCACACTAAAGTCTGAGTGAGATTTGATCACAAATGGTGAGATGTACTGTGACACCATACCAAGAGAACAAATCCCTCAAATAAGAATCTGAGTGATATTTGATCACAAATGGTGAGATGTCCTGTGACACCATACCAAGAGATCAAAGCCCTCACACTAAAGTCTGAGTGAGATTTGATCACAAATGGTGAGATGTGCTGTGACACCATACCAAGAGATTAAATCCCTCACACTAGAGTCTGAGTGAGATTTGATCACAAATGGTGAGATGTGCTGTGACTCCATACCAAGAGATCAAATTCCTAACACTAGAGTCTGAGTCAGATTTGATCACAAATGGTGAGATGTGCTGTGACACCATACCAAGAGAACAAATCCCTCAAACTAGAGTCTGAGTGAGATTTGATCACAAATGGTGAGATGTGCTGTGACACCATACCAAGAGATCAAATCCCTCAAACTAGAGTCTGAGTGAGATTTGATCACAAATGGTGAGATGTGCTGTGACACCATACCAAGAGAACAAATCTCTCAAACTAGAGTTTGAGTGAGATTTGATCACAAATGGTGAGATGTGCTGTGACTCCATACCAAGAGATCAAATTCCTCACACTAGAGTCTGAGTGAGATTTGATCACAAATGGTGAGATGTCCTGTGACACCATACCAAGAGATCAAAGCCCTCACACTAAAGTCTGAGTGAGATTTGATCACAAATGGTGAGATGTACTGTGACACCATACCAAGAGAACAAATCCCTCAAATAAGAATCTGAGTGATATTTGATCACAAATGGTGAGATGTCCTGTGACACCATACCAAGAGAACAAATCCCTCACACTAGAGTCTGAGTGAGATTTGATCACAAATGGTGGGATGTGATGTGACACCATACCAAGAGAACAAATCCCCCACACTAGAGTATGAGTGAGATTTGATCACAAATGGTGAGATGTCCTGTGACACCATACCAAGAGAACAAATCCCTCAAACTACAGTCTGAGTGAGATTTGATCACAAATGATGAGATGTCCTGTGACACCATACCAAGAGATCAAATCCCTAGCACTAGAGTCTGAATGAGATTTGATCATGAATGGTAAGACATGCTGTGATCTAAAACTGGTGCTTAACATTATTCAGCCACCAAAACCAATTAATATTTGATAGTATTTCCATAAAATGTGGCATATAATTACAATTTCAACAAAGTTTTTGACAATAACTGACAATTTTTTTTTTGTTTATATGTTTAAATATTATTTCAAATACCTGCAAATCACTATCTGATTAACACTTGTTGGCAATCATTCAAAAATTAAGAATTGTTATAAATTATATATTGGCAAATTAAATAAATATTATAATACAATGGTAAATTAAAAAAACTTAACAAAATAATAATAAAAATAATGAAATAATAATAAAATCTGTACATGTATCTGTTTACACCTGCTAGTTTACAACTTGGTACATTTATTTACATGTATGATATTTACACTTTAATTTACATACGTATCATTTACATATCAATATATATGCATATTTACAATTCACATATTTTTATATCATTACAAAACAATCATTAACATCTCAAATAATCTAGACAGGTCATATAACATTTACCTTTTTGATCTTCATTTTCTAGATTATTATTTAAGTTATTTTTCTGAAAATTGTGGAGAGAAAAAACGGTGAGAAAAGTTTATGCATTTGCTAGATATTGATATTGTGTTAGTTGGCATTCACGAAGATCCTATACATTTCTATCCTGTAAATATTTTTACTTTAAGCAGTATAACTATAGAAATAAGATAAATGTGCATGCATCGGCAAAGCCCACTTTAAATTCTATATTGGATGATTCAATTTTATACATATTTACATGTATACATTTTAAAAAGCCTCTCAATGAAAAACCCAAAATGTCATGATAAATATACAATTAAAATAAGCTTGTTCATAACACAGTATGGAATACATGAATAGATAAAGTTATGCGAAACAAAGCTACTGGTTAAGTGAAAGTGAACTACAAATGCTAATGATGTAACATATATAACACAATGTAATCTGGTATTTTACAACATCGATGATTACATTACAGGGGAGAGTGTGGCACATGGGGATAAAAAGTCCTATTTTTTCTGGGTTGTGACAGATGTCAAGATGATTTATTCATTTTCAAAATTTTGTCTTATGAACCTGACAGAATGGAGCTACATTATTGTAGTAAACAATATTCAAAGAGTACGACACTGGTGAATACAAATGCCACACTTGTTTAAACATTTTTGTTGTTGCTGGGAAAACTCATTTATGATATTTGTAAATGTGCTACAAAAAATAATAAGGAAGAAAGTGAGAGAGTAATAAATATATTACTGTCTTTTTTTTTGTCCATTTTCTGAAGAGTGACAAGAAACAAAATGTAATGTCTTCAATTTCACAATATTAATGATTTGTTCTCAAATTTAACAAAAATCTTAAGGGTACCAAAATATCCACCATTATAAAACAGATGATACAAAAATTACAGTTTGTGATTCATACTTTACAATATAAGATTTAAGTTAAGATGGGATATAATACATTTAAAGGATTACAGGGAGATAATCCTCTAAAAATCCATCTTAGGTTAATCCATTTTTATAGAGTTACAGGTGTAATTATAATTCAGTGTATGTTGGGGACTTATCCTAGGTAGCCAGTAGTAAGAAAATAAAATATTTTGTTAAGATATACAACATTTCATAATAACAAAATTATCAACATTTCAGGATTGAAAAATTTTAAAATAAGAATATTCAAATTATCAACATTACAGGATGACAAAATTTAAAATAAAATTATCCAAATTATCAACTTTTCAGGATGACAAATTTTGAAAAAATAAAAATATCCAAATTAACAACATTTCAGGATGAAAAAATTTAAAATAAAAATATCCAAATTATCAACATTTCAGGATGACAAAATTTAAAATTAAAATATTTCCGACAGCCAATTAAAAATAGCAATATCCAAATTATCAACATTTCAGGATGACAAAATTTAAAATTAAAATATTTCTGCATGCTGTAACTACCAGTAATTTGTCAATGTTTTTTTTTTTTTCAATACAATAATAAGCCCATCAGATATTCAATTTTTTCTTCTAAATTTGCAAGCAACAATTTAGTGATTAAATATTTAATAGTATTTTCTTTCAATATAAGTAAAAATTCAAGTGTCAATCTATTAAGTAACAGTTTAATGATTCAAATTGAGATTAAGCAAAATTACAAAAGTAACAAGAGGGCAATGAAGGCCCTGGATGCTCACCTGAAAATGATGTACACTCAGCTTGATTTTGGCAAACTGGAGTTTCTAATTTTAAAAGAGATTTTTCCTATATTTCGAACTAGTGACCTACTTACTGACCCAACATGGCCCATATACGAACTTGAGCTAGCTTTTGTCAAGAGGATCATTCTGAGCAAGTTTGATTAAGATTGTATTCAAATTGTAGCCTCAGGAGTGTTAACAATCAAAAGTTGATGCACGTCACACGACGGACAATGACCCATCACAATAGCACACTTGAGCACTTTGTGCTCAGGTGAGCTAAAAAAAAAAATTGAAACTGTCTACAAATGTAAACCAACTAAATTGAATTTTTTCATTCAAATGGATAAATGGTTCTTTATCTCCTTATGCAAGGATACATAAATACACAATGACAGACAGCATAAACACTGTATAAACATAGGATCATTATGATAGTATGAATACTTTAACCTTCAAATATCAAAATAATCAGTTACTGTGTTAATGGAATGGTTTTTTAAAATATCTGTTGTCTGGTATATAAAAAAACACATGGCACCAGCAATGAAAGGTATAAAATATAATATGAAATGAAAAGATCAAAATCTGTCTAATTGCTAATTGATGCATTGGCAAGTTTTTTCAGTCGGCACAATGTTATTACCACAACTTACCAGTCATACAAAGAATGGATGTGCCCAGTGTATTGACTAGCTAAAGCAGATCATAAAAACAATGCTCACTCATTATTCATATCATAATTAAGAAGAATATCTAATTTTTTAAATAAAAATTTCATTTATATCATAATTAAGAAGAATATCTAATTTTTTAAAATAAAACATTCTTTTAAATGATATTTGTTGATCCTGGAGTTAAAAAGGAATGCCAGAAGTTTCAGGATTTCTTTTCATTTTTTGATTATTTATACTAACCCATGTACTATTTTGGAATGCTTCTCTGGGAGTGAAGTGGAGTGGACTAATGGTGTTTTATGCCCAAGTCAAGATTTTTTTTTTACTTATTTCGAGACGGTCTGTTCTGGAATGGTGGAGGAAACCGGAGTGCCCGGAGAAAACCACCGACCTTCAGCAAGCGAACTGAGAAACTTTCTCACACTAGGATCTGTCCCAAGTGGGATTTGAACCAAGGTGGTGAGAGGCGCTGTGATCCGTAAGCGCATGCTTCAGACCACTCAGCCACCGAGGCCCCCGCTTCTCTGGGAGTCTTCTTTTATGATTTTAGTTTTAATTGTAACAAATGTTGTTCACAAACATCAATGAAAATAATTATTACATTTTATTGTAAGAATAAAAAACAAATTCCAAGAAAATTAATAACTGACACATTCATTTTCTTAATTTCTTATTTTTGAAATGTTTAATATCAGGGGAAAATCTTAATCAAAATTTCAAATACATCAGGTAAATGTGTTTAAATCAAGGAAAATATTATTCTAATCACTCACAACATACATAAAATGGTGAAAATACCACTAACATTCACATCACTGTATCATCTATGCTACACTTTATTATTGCATTTTAATGTCAGTAAAACACAAGGTTTTTGTCAACTCACTAAGAAGTCTGTAATGGTTACCTCCCTTTATCACAAAATATTTCATTTATAAGTTGTCTCCCTTGACCAATGTGTACATTGTACTGTGTCCCGTTTGTCTTTAATCTGACTTTGTTGAAGCCCAAATAATCAGACTTAGAAACAGTATAATTACAAGAACAATAATGACAATAATACACATCTTCTTTCGAGATTTTTTCTGAAGAAAAAAATAGAAAAAAATTTATTTTTCATAAACAAGAAAAAACATTTTTCAGTGGGTAACATACTACAATATTTCAACTAAAGCCATGAAATTTAACTTCTTAGTCTATAATTATTAATTTTCTGAAACAGGAGGGACATGTCAGAAATATCCTGTTTTACAACATTAGTTATGCATTACAAATCTCCATTTCAATTTAGTATGAAGGCCAAACAAAATAATTTTAAGTTGCTCATCCTGAATCTACTTTATCCTAATATACAGCTAAAAATATAATCCCTTTTTTATGGACATTTTTTTTTTTTACAATATTCAGGATGTATTTATTAACTGCAAAAAAGTCTGGCTTGTCAATAAAGCTGAGATTGTGTTTTATTCTCAAGTCAAAATTATTTCACTCAGTTATGGGTGGTCAGTTCTGGAACAGTGGAAAAAACCAAATTAATCAGGGAAAAGAAATGACCTTCCACAGGCTGAAAAACTTTTTCAAACCAGGAAAAACTACATTGAATATAAACATTCTAAAAAAAAGGACTGTCCTATTGAATTTAAACTTTCTCAAACTAGGAATCACTCTATGGAATTCAAAGGTAAAAAGTATCCTAAATTCAAAATGTAGTTCAACTTGCATTGAATGTCACTTAACTACTCAATTCAAATTCAAATCTGTTGAAATGTATAAAATACCAAAATTTAAAAAAAAAAGATAAAGCTGCATTGTTTTGACTTACCTGTTTTTTATTTATTACTCTTTGAGGCAAATACAATTGCTATTATAATTCCTATTACAAGTAAAACTACCACCAGAATAACTACACAAAAACACTTTTTTCTGCGTGCTTTAGACTGAAACAAAAATTAACTTAAAACAGAAAACAATAATAAACTAAAATAAGACAACGATAATACCAACTTAAAACATAAATAAGCAATGATTCCCCATAAAACATGTTATGTTCTGATAAATCAGACATTTCTTTCATACTAACTCATTACACACATATCAATAGCACTAGGCAGTGAGATGTTTTATTCCTCAATGAAAAAAAAACTTGGTTTGCGAAGTACATGTATATTGTATGTCATCATTAAAGTAATTTGATTCATTGATGCTTGGTTTGCAATTTATTACTTTTAGAAATTTTTATTTTTGTGTGTTTGTTTGTTTTTATTGCACAAATATGTATGCTTTTTGGTGTAAATTTTTTTTTAAAGAAATTACTTTAATATACATGTATTTCGTTTAATGAGTATGAAAGAAACATGTTCAAAGTATGCTGTATATATAAAATCAGAAATAAAGAATATTTAAATGACAATAAGTGATAATGTAATACAATAAAAACCAAGGGAAACCAAATTACGTAATAAGATAAAAATAGACAAAAATAGGTTCATTTTAACATACTGGTAACTCCAAATTTAATCTATTTTTAAACTTTTTAACAGATTATTATTTAAAAATAACTCAATTTTAAATTATTAGAAATACAATAGTTTTGATTAAAAAAAAAAATAATAATAACAAAATAATTCATGCATAGTATTCCTTTTACATGTATAACAAATAAAGAATCATGTTTTTTTCTTCTTTTTGAAGGTGTGTGTGTATTTTTTAATATCAATGTTGGAAGCAAGTTTAAATTCTCACAATTAACATTACTTTTTAAAAGCAAATGTTTATTTACATGAACATCTAATAGTGAATATGAAATAACCAATCACAATTTTAATATGGCTATTAACATTTGACTTTCTAACACATGTATTTAATTCATGATAATATAAACATTGAACTATTTGTAAAAGTTATCCACATGACTGCATTTAGAAACAACAAGTCATCAACTTTCAGAATGTTAGACTGATAGGGAAATCGTGCTTTACTTATTTAAAACCTTCCCATAATATACATATAATGGCAGAGTAAGTAGTGAGTACATTTTACATACATTACCATCTATCCTCTCAATATCGACAGGTTGATCAGAATTTTGAATAGACTGAAAAATTACTTTAAATCAAACAAGAGCTTTTGGTGAAAAGAAAGATTCCCCCTCCCCTCAAGAGGTATTTGATACATGAATACAACTACTGCCATGTATAATACATAAAATTTTGAAAAATATATTTACAAGATATGATAAAAATATGAAAAGAAACACTTGAATATTTGTGGTCTAGGTTAATTGAGATAACTTAATAAAACATTAATCATAAAATAAAAACAATTACGTACATATGCTCACACCATGCAGCTATTGCAATAATTAAAGGGACACAACCTATACATCATGTTTGTCAGTCTCACAAAATTTTATTCAATTCTGTTGGGAATAATTGAGATCTAGTTCATAGAAAAATAATAAATGATGCAACTCAAAAAACCATAGCTTCTACAATATCCAATCAATTTGTATGATAAAAATAAGTGTGATGCAATACCAGGAGCAGGTGAAAAAGACATTTCTATATCCCCTTGGAAGATTTTGTTGCAGGTGTAATAACAGAATTTCCTGCAATTACATGTTTACATTACAATCTTTTTCTGGTAAAGTATGGTAAATTTGAAGACTTTGATAAAATTGGTTGAAACATGTGAACACAAAATTATAAATACACATACCACATTTTGTCAATACTACAACTACAAAAGTAACTGATGTGTATTGAACATGCATTACTTTGTGTATTTACAATGTTAAACCTTACCTGATAATCTCTAGCTTTTGCTAACTGTTGTGTTCCCTCTTCTACTCTTACTTGTGCATTTTCTACATTGGCCTCTATACTGTCTGTAAAAATATTAAAATATATTGTATATCTTCTATCATACATTAGCAGTTACCTACCTATTTAGATATAGGAATCTCTAGTACTAGCATAGAACTGCCTATACAGATATTTCAATCTCCCATACTGGCAGAGAACTGTCTATACAGATATCTACATCTCCCATACTAGCAGAGGGGGTCTAGGTGGCCGAGTGGTCTAAAGCATGTGCTTACGGAACACAGTGCCTCTCAACACCTAGGATCGAATCCCACTCAGGACAGATCCTATGTGAGAAAGTTTCTCAGTTCCCTTGCTGAAGGTCGGTGGTTTTTTCCAGGCACTTCAGTTTCCTCCACTATCCAAGAACTGACCACCTCAAAATAAGTGAAAGAATCTTGACTGGGGCGTAAATCACCATTACTCCAATTCACTCCCATACTAGCAGAGAACTGCCTATACAGAAATCTACATCTCCCACAGTAGCAGAGAAGTACTTACAAAATATTTTATTCTCCCATAGTAGCAGAGAACTGCCTATATAGATTTCTGAATCTCCCATAATAGCAGAGAACTGCCTATACAGATACTTTAATCTCCCATAGTAGCAGAGAACTGCCTATACAGATATTAATGATTGTCTTCAATGTTTCTTTGTCCTTGCGGAATACTAGTAAATTGGTTAATACATGTACATTACATTTTTGTATCTGCAGAGATTCAAAAATTCTTACAAAATCAATTACAATATATTTTAATAAATAGTAATATTATTCAGAATTAATTTATGACAAAAACAGCTTGTCGTTAAACATACCTAATGCATCTCCTTGTTCATGTACTAACATACCAAGGTCTTTAAATATTTGATTTACGTCAACTATATCTCTCTGTAATTATAAAAAAAAACTTTTAAACTGTCTTGAAAGTAAATAAAACTGCAATTTAAAATAAAAATAGACTTATATTTAAAATGTAAATATCACAACACTGCAAAATAAAGAAAATGATCTCCTGTACAACAATTTTCTGCATGAAGATAAATCTATAGTAGATCTAACTCAAGTATGTATTTCATATATAAAATGTGTACTAAAACAAACTGAATAATTTTGTAAGCCATAAGCCTTCTTCTATTTATTACACAGCTAAAACAGTTACACAAATGAGTTTATTTCAAAGATTTTTGCTTTTATAAGACATCTATTTCTGTCTTCCTTTCCTAAGAAGATCTGGATATATAATTATCAGTAAAATAACATCACAGCAAATGCCAAAGCCAAAAATCTGACTTTTGTTAATAAATATTGTTGAAATGTTTCTATGACATCACAATAAGTGAAGTATTTACTCCTTTCACAGACTTTTGTGAATGAAATGTTTTTGAAACATTTCTATGACATCAAAACAAGTGAAGTATCCAATCCATTTACCCAAGTATTTATATCACAATGACTTAACTGCATCAGTAGGTGTCTCATAACCAAAATTTGGGCATGAAACTGGACATTTGATGATACCAAGCCGTACTATACAGCAAAACTTACATGTAAATGTATTACAAATTATTTCATCGGAGTTTACAAGAAAAACATGTGCTAACTCAAAAAGTTTGTGCAGAAAATTCTTTGAAATGAAATCATTCCTTGTAGGGGTTATTGATCACCTGGTACACTGATGAACCCTAATGATCTATATTTTATATTTGTTAAATAAAAACCACAATACAAAACGCTGAGGAACACATGACCAAGTTTTTTTCTTTATATTTCAAAAAACAAATTTCCTAAGTTAGCCATGACTATTATGGATATTAAATAATAAATCACCACTATTTTGGTAGGGTATACAATGTATGTAACTGATAATCAATAAATGGTATAGTTACATGTATGTAATAAAATGTAATATACTATATACATTGTATTACCTCTAACTTTTTTATAGCTTCTTCTCTTTCATGTAACATTTCTAAATCAACATCCTCCTCCATCTGTAAAATCTGTTTTGTTTGTGAAAACCTATCAAAGGAAGAAATTTTATGTAATTATCAAACTTAAACTACACAAAGGTCATTCAAAACATATTGTAACATAGCTAAACCTAACGATTTTGGGAAGTGTATCTAAACCTACAATAGGAAGGTCTTTTTTATCTTGAAAATAAAAAACCCATAAAGTCAGGTCTAATAAGAAAGAAGGACACAGTAAAAATACTACATAATTTAACTTCTAGTACCATGAATTGTTCAATTTTGAGGTGTCTAACTTTGTGGATTCTAGGACAAAACACCAATTTCCATATGTATAAATTTGATGATTTGTGATTATTGCTTTAAGTAAGTTTGTATTATATACTTTTTTCTGAATGTAAATCCATTGGTCGAGTTGTTCTTCATGACAACAACAAAGTAAAAGGTATAATTGTATATATACATATTATATATACAATGTATATATAACAAGTTTTATTATATGTTATAGATTCTCTGGACATGATAATCCACGTGTCAAGGTGATTATGAAAACAAAAATTTGGACATAAAAAATAAATGATTTCACAGCCTTTAGACATGAACTGTGTGCTGATTCATTGTAATCAAGATGATGAACATGTCACACTCTAGAAACCGGTTAAGGCTTTTTTATGATATATCTGAAGAGTTATTTTACATGTGCATTCCTGTAAATGATTCTCCCTTAATAACTAGACCATAGTTGGCAAGGAATACACCATGAAAAATTACCTTAGTGTTCAGTTTGTTTATAGTCTTTGAAAGTATCCTAATTTTTTGTTTAATGCTGTGGATCAAAACAATACATGTACACATGGTGGATTCAGTTATAATTTTTTAAAAATTTCTTGAGGTTATTAGAGTTCTCAATTCCATTTTAAAAAGGTCAGAGGAACCTGTCAAAACAATATCCTAAATAAATCAAAACCCTGTCTAAATTGAGCTACAAGGAAAACTGGAACTCTACTTAACTGAAAACAATGTTAAAACTAAACTTTAGTGGAGCTTGTGAAAACTAACCATGTGTAAAGCAACCCTTATCTAAACTGAACTACTTTGTTAGGTATAAAATTTATACTTAGGAGATGTCCATCTTTACAATATCTTAAGATGGGAAGGTGTTTGTTCAGAAAGGTTCTACAGTACATTACTAATTAGCTTAGGCAGATTTCTTGTTTATCCAGACAGTTGAGTTGTATAACTTATCATCCATTCTTAGGGGATACAAATTTATGACTTACCCAGCATTACTAACAAACATGTCATCACTTCTTCTTTCATCGTCATCAAATGGAGACTGAAATTTAAATTTAAATAATGAATTGATAGCTGTGCAAGAAAAAAACAAATTATGATGATTTTGAATTGAATGAAGTAATTTTTGTGATTTTTGCCCTGGTTTACATTCTTCCACTTATAAAGACAAAGTCAGTCGGTTCTAGGACAGCACAGAAAACAAAGTACCATTAACCTTTGGCAAGTACCATTAACCTTTGAAAAGTACCATTAACCTTTGGCAAGTACCATTAACCTTTGGAAAGTACCATTAACTTTTGGTAAGTACAATTAACCTTTGGAAAGTACCATTAACCTTTGGCAAGTACCATTAACCTTTGAAAAGTATCATTCACCTTTGAAAAGGAACATTAACCTTTGAAGAGTATCATTAACCTTTGAAAAGTATCATTAACCTTTGAAAAAGACCATTAACCTTTGAAAAGTACCATTAACTTTTGAAAAGTATCATTCACCTTTGAAAAGTATCATTCACCTTTGAAAAGTATCATTAACCTTTGAAAAGTACCATTAACCTTTGAAAAGTACCATTAACTTTTGAAAAGTATCATTCACCTTTGAAAAGTACCATTAACCTTTGAAAAGTATCATTAACCTTTGAAAAGTATCATTAACCTTTGAAAAGTACCATTAACTTTTGGTAAGTACAATGAACCTTTGAAAAGTATCATTAACCTTTAAAAAGTACCATTAACCTTTGGCAAGTACCATTAATCTTTGGAAAGTACCATTAACCTTTGAAAAGTATCATTAACCTTTGAAAAGTACCATTAACCTTTGAAAAGTACCATTAACTTTTGAAAAGTATCATTCACCTTTGAAAAGTATCATTCACCTATGAAAAGTATCATTTACCTTTGAAAAGTATCATTAACCTTTGAAAAGTATCATTCACCTTAAAAAAGTATCATTAACCTTTGAAAAGTATCATTCACCTTTGAAAAAAACCATTAACCTTTGAAAAAACCATTAACCTTTGAAAAGTACCATTAACTTTTGGTAAGTAAAATTAACCTTTTGAAAGTACCATTAACCTTTGAAAAGTACCATTAACTTTTGGTAAGTACAATTAACCTTTGGAAAGTACCATTAACCTTTGAAAAGTACCATTAACCTTTGAAAAGTACCATTAACTTTTGGTAAGTAAAATTAACCTTTTGAAAGTACCATTAACCTTTGAAAAGTACCATTAACTTTTGGTAAGTACAATTAACCTTTGGAAAGTACCATTAACCTTTGAAAAGTACCATTAACTTTTGGCAAGTACCATTAACCTTTGGAAAGTACCTTTAACCTTTGGAAAGTACCATTAACCTTTGGTAAGTACAATTAACCTTTGAAAAATACCATTAACCTTTCAAAAGTACTATTAACCTTTGGCAAGTACCATTAATCTTTGGAAAGTACCATTAACCTTTGGCAAGTACCATTAACCTTTGTCAAGTACCATTAACCTTTGTCAAGTACCATTAACCTTTGGTAAGTACCATTAACCTTTGAAAAGGATCATTAACCTTTGGTAAGTACAATTAACCTTTGAAAAATACCATTAACCTCTGAAAGTACCATTAACCTTTGGCAAGTACAATTAACCTTTGGCAAGTACCATTAACCTATGGAAAGTACCATTAACTTTTGACAAGTACCATTAACCTTTGGAAAGTACCATTAACCTTTGGTAAGTACAATTAACCTTTGAAAAATACCATTAACCTTTCAAAAGTACTATTAACCTTTGGCAAGTACCATTAATCTTTGGAAAGTACCATTAACCTTTGGCAAGTACCATTAACCTTTGGCAAGTACCATTAATCTTTGGTAAGTACAATTAACCTTTGAAAAATACCATTAACCTCTGCAAGTACCATTAACCTTTGGAAAGTACCATTAATCTTTGGCAAGTACCATTAACCTTTGGCAAGTACCATTAACCTTTGGCAAGTACCATTAACCTTTGAAAAGGATCATTAACCTTTGGTAAGTACAATTAACCTTTGAAAAATACCATTAACCTCTGAAAGTACCATTAACCTTTGTCAAGTACCATTAACCTTTGGCAAGTACCATCAACCTTTGGAAAGTACCATTAACCGTTGGTAAGTACAATTAACCTTTGGAAAATACCATTAACCTCTGAAAGTACCATTAACCTTTGGCAAGTACCATTAACCTTTGGCAAGTACCATTCACCTTTGGTAACTACAATTAACCTTTGGAAAGTACCATTAACCTTTGGTAAGTACAATTAACCTTTGAAAAATACCATTAACCTCTGAAAGTACCATTAATCTTTGGAAAGAACCATTAACCTTTGGCAAGTACCATTAACCTTTGGAAAGTACCATTAACTTTTGGTAAGTACAATTACCTTTGAAAAATACCATTAACCTCTGAAAGTACTGTTAACCTTTGGCAAGTACCATAAACCTTTGGAAAGTACCATTAACCTTTGAAAAGTACTATTAACCTTTGAAAAGTACCATTAACCTTTGGCAAGTACCATTAACCTTTGGAAAGTACCATTAACCTTTGAAAAGTACCATTAACCTTTGAAAAATACTATTAACCTTTCAAAAGTACTATTTGCCTTTGGCAAGTACCATTAACCTTTGGAAAGTACCATTAACCTTTGGCAAGTACCATTAACCTTTGTCAAGTACCATTAACCTTTGGCAAGTACCATTAACCTTTGAAAAGTACCATTAACTTTTGGCAAGTACCATTAACCTTTGGAAAGTACCATTAACCTTTAGTATGTACAATTAACCTTTGAAAAATACCATTAACCTTTGGAAAGTACCATTAACTTTTGGAAAGTACCATTAATTTTCAAAAGTACTTTTAATCCTTTGGCAAGTACCAGTTACCTTTGGTAAGTACCATTAACATTTGAAAAATACCATTGACCTTTGGCAAGTACCATTAACCTTTGGAAAGTATCATTAACTTTTGGCAAGTACCATTAACCTTTGGCAAGTAAATTGACAAACTTTCTTTAACAAGGATCAGGTCAAGTGTGATTTGTACTGATATGGTTTGAGACACTGTGATATGAAGCCTGACGCTTTAGACCAATCAATCACAAAGGCACCAAACATTTTTAATCGGGGTCTCTATATGCAGCATCATTTGTCAATATAAGTACCAAAAGTCTAACTGCAACAAATTGTGTTTCATCAACACTTGAAATCTTGAAATCAAAATTTCCCATAATCCATGTCAGTAACACTAAAACTACTGAACTAAATGTCATAAAATTCAAACTTGACCTGTATTTTATAAATATATTCAAGAATTCCAAAGACAGTTAAAACAGAAGGTAAGATTTTGGAATTACAGTATGACTGACAGAGAGTTGCAGATGTAAAACCATATATATGTACAAGTTTGGTTGTTGTTTGACTGGTTAGTTGGTGTGAATGATGACCATTTCCCAAGCAAAGATTATCATAATCATGTATTGGGAATTGAGGACAAAGTGTCAGATCCTAAAGAAAATTACATTCACTAATTCTTTCAAAATTCTAGCTTACAAAGTAAACTTAAATTTTTTACTTCAGATATTAGATAACAAAGATATTAGTAAAAAGATAAGAAATGTTTTTTTACCCTTCCATAATTGCTAGATGAGTGAGCTCGCGCTCTCTGTACACTGGCTTTCTCTTTTTCCGCTGCAGTTCTCTGTACTGTCTGAAAATTCTTTAGAGCATTACTGAACTCATCTGTAAGTCTTTCTTTTTGCATTTTATACTGCCTCTGTCAATTAAAGGAAAAATTTATCGATCAATTATAATTCATAATATCTGACAGTTTAACCAATCTGTTCATTGAAATATTCAGCACGAAAATTAGAATACCACGGAAATTTCCCAGCATGTATTATATTTACCTGCTCTGATTGTGGCATTGGTAGGTGGGCTAAATCTTTGATATATACATTTGTTTCTTTTGCTAACTGGTTTGTATAATGTGTGGTTTGATGTCTGAAAAAAAAGTAAAATCCTTCTTTAACAATTTTAAAACTTAATTTTGTTTTATAAAAGAAACATTAAAATTTAGGTGGGAATGTTAAGGCTTATTGTAAACATAAGATAAAGATAAAATCAAAATAACGGGCAAAAATTACCGTCCAAGTTGAGTTTTAAAACAAAGTGGATTAATTTTTACATTCTCAGAGTTTAGAAACTAAAATGGCAGCTGTAACTGCAATTTTGCTAACTTTTCTGAAAACATATGAACAAATAGATACACTCGTCAAAGGAGGGTAAGGCCTACTGTAAAGATACGACCAAACAAGATACAAAATATAACAATAAGTATTCCCAATCTCAATGGTTATACTGTATATTACTTACAATCTTTCACGGAGTTCTTCATTGTCTTGACTCGTACCAATCTGGTTAACATTTCTTTGTATCTGTGCAACTACACAAATCAATCAATAAATTCAAATTTGTAATATATTTTATGTCATACAATCTTCTTTATAAATATATAAACAAACAGAAATTACTATTTCATGAGTTTTTTAATTCTTTATACTGAAACAAACATTTTTTTATTGAAAACTTGTATGGGGTTCTCAAGTTAGCACCCTTGCCTATCACAATTGTGGCCAGAGTTCAATTCCCAAGGTTATATGTGATAAAAATGACGAGATCACCTGCTTGAAAATGAGGATTTTTTAATGTGTCCTCTTGATTTCTATCACACTTAGATCCTTCACAAACAGAAATGTGGGCTAAGAAGCAAGATTTATATTAGACAAAACAACTTACTAATATTTCTAATCCATAGTTATTATTGAAACAATCTTGAATGCATCAGTGGAATTAATAAATTCATAACCCGAGACTTTGAACAAGATCCTTTCTCTTTATCTGAGATTGTACCAACATAAACAATTTAATTTATAGCTAACAATATACAACAGAAGTTGAGTGACTCTGTAAAAAAAGTTGGAAAACTTGTCATATGTGCTCACTTTCCTCAGTGAAGGTGTATCAGTTGCCATGCTGTATAAGGTTCAACCTACAAAGCAACTCTTACAGTTTAAGCTATAATACCATTCAGCCAGTTCCAAGTGTAAGAAAGGTCAGTTTACTTGCAAAAGTTTTTGTAGTTTTCTCTTGGTATAGCAGGGTTTTTCCTTCACCTTCCAAGAAATGACAACCTTCATGCAAGTGAAAGAATTTTGACTTGGGTGTAAAACAACCATGCATTCTTCCATTCTACTTATCCTTAATGAATTTGTAAATTTTTTCACAAAACTGACAAAAACTGCAAAATCATAGAATAGCATCTTTAGTTACATACTTAGTTATTTTTTTAAAATTATTGTTGTAACTTTAATAATTTTTTATGAACTCAAGTTTTTTTTTTTTAAACTCACCATTCTGTGTAATTTTTTGTATGTTTCCACTAATATTTTGTACAAGTTTACTGAATTCCCCAGAACTTTCATTGGCTGCAAAAACAATAAAAAAGTTAGTATTTATATGAAATCAATATATAAATTAAAGTGCAAAAAAAATACCTAAATTTTTTTATTTAACCATTAAACTGATTTAGGGAAAAGGCTTACTAGTGATTCATTTTCTGAGTTTTGTTCTACGTGTATTTGTACAGTTCACATGTTGAATTTGACAATGACATGAATGATAAAAAGGGACTAAGATTATCCACTCCAGTACACAAACTACTGAGACAACTGTTTTTACAGTCACTAATCAATGCAACATTAATTGAATCAGTGTATGCAGTGATATGTTACAACTGTTCTACATTTCAGACAAATATTGGGTCAATACCAGATAATCACAAAATAAAGGGGGAAACTATGTGACAAATTAAAGTTTTGAAAACAGAGTGATTTGTTTTCCTATCTTACACTAGGCATAAATTGTTGAAGAATTCTATCTGAGGTCTGGAATTTAAGGAATTAATTTGTAACTTACATCCACGATTATACCCTGATGACTGATATGATGAAATGCCATCAAACTCTCCTCTTCCATATGATGCCATGGCAGGCAATGAATACAAGATGAAGAAACTTTAACTGTATCAAATGAATGTCACAGGAAAGAGTCTTTACAATATGCTAACAATTTATATTTTTTTCTTAATCCTAGCTGTTTAATCTATCTAACAATGATGAAAAAGGTCTCAACTGCTTTGAAATCTCTATTGATATTCTCAATCTACAACAAAAAATGTTTTATTTTAAAATACATGTGTCATTGGCAAATTACAGAAATCTAATTAATATTTTACAGTAAAACAAAATAATGGACAGAAGCTTTAATAAGTTATGAAAGGACTGTGATGTGAATGAAATGAATATACCCAATTCATTAATCAAAGTAATGAATGTTTTCCAGAATCTGTGATGGAAAATAACTATTGTTCGGAAGTTTTACATGGTTATTCACGAGATTTAAAAGGTGAGATTATAAATTAGGATTATTTTTTGGCAATGGGTCATTAAATGTTGAAATAACTGCTTAGTACCACGAATATTGACGACAGGAAGATACTGCTGTGGAATCACGGGGTGGATAGAAATAAGTCACTTCCGTAAAACACCTCTTGAATTACTTAAAAATTGATTACACTTACACTTGAACAAAAGATCAGAAACAGTAATTGTAAAACATGATTAAAATTATAAAAATGGCATGGCAATCAACAACCGATAATCAATTTGATGCAAATATTGGAAAATTTATTTTGCTGAAAAAAAGCTCTTGCTCTTCTACAAATAGCGATAAATGATGTTTGTATTTGGCAATTAACTCAATTAAGTTTAACCAAAAAAATATAGCTACAAGTGAGAGTTGAATGAAACCACGTAAAGCGAAATGGCACTTCCTTGACAAAAATACACACCTACTTCAACTGGATGCTGCCATTATCATTACGTCAATATCAACATCACAAGGGAGATAATAAAAAGACTAAAACAGTATCCCGATCTCGATTTTATCTTTGGCCTCCATTATGTTGAATGTTTAACCTTAACTATTAACAGCTCCGATGTGGTCTAGTGGTTAGGATTCCTGGTTTTCACCCAGGCGGCCCGGGTTCGATTCCCGGCATCGGAACTATAAGTTTTGTATTTTTTTTCTTCTACTTTACCCATTTTATCAACTATATACACTTTAGTACTAGTCTAGTCAATCTATGAAAAAAATTGAGTCACACCTCAAAGTAATATTGCAACAGAAAATATTTTTATGTGATTGTTTTTAGGAATTGCGTTTTTATTCACCATAAAATTTGGGTTTTTTGCCAATTGAAGTTACCATTAGCATTTTCTATAGAAAAGGGAAATAACTCTGTATTGTGATCCTAAATTTTACACAAAAATTTTCATAAACTTCAAGTTTTCTCTGATACTATATGAAGGACAACATAGAAATTAGATGGGAATTTATACATAGACTTAAAATAGATAATTTAAGACAATTTAGAATGTAATATGTAAATGGAATGTAAAATAAATTAATAATTTTGTCAAGTTGAAAGAATTTATGCAAAACGCTGATTAAGGGCATGTTGATGAGATGGAAAAAAGATTTATTCACCTCAAATATATTTTGTTATGCACAGAAATGATAAAATAAGTATATCTCAGGTTAAAAACATAGCTTTTCTATATTTCTACTTCATTACTTTGAGTATTCTGTTTTTAATTCCTCATCACTATAGAAACGTTAGCCTGATTGTGAAAGACTTAAAATGCAACTGAATGAAAATGGGCCAATGATTTCACTTTAAATGAAATCAGAAATGTTGAATATACATAGGGAATCAATTATGATTGATTTATTCCAGGGTCTTTTTTTTTTTTTTTTTTTTTTTTTTTTTTTTTTTTTTTTTTTTTTTTTTTTTTTTTTTACTTTTTGTTAAAATAGCAAAAAACATATGATAATTGGACTAAAACTCCTGTTTTACAGGAGTTATCTCCCTTATCTATAGAAATCCCCCATAAGAAATTAAAACTTCTCAAAAACTTGTTTCCCCATGTCAGATTTTGGTAGACTTTTTACTATAAACATTTCATGTATTTGAGAGCATATTTGTAACAAAATTTGTTCTGTTGCAATTAGTTTGAAGTCAAACTGTAGATTGACTAGACTATACTTTTCAGTTTGGATGTTTCAAGACCAAGAAATAAACATCTTTCTATTTCACAATTATTGGTCCGAAAATACCATGATAGTTCTATTTAGAGTAGTATTAATTAATAATTTAATTAAACATTAATCTTGTTTTAATTTTGATTTACTTAATGAAATAAAGCATAAAGGCCACGATACAAACAAAGCGTAAAAGCATGGAACATTTACTCTAAATTACACTGAATACATTGACGAACCTTTCCGATTAAAGATGTCTGTAATGAACCCGGTATATATTTTAGTGAGAGCGTACCTCAGACAGACATCGTAGAGAAAACTAATTTCTTTATTTTTGTCAATGAGTATTACTATGTTTATGCGTGAAATCCTTCTAAATTTGCTACAAAGACGGCTCTTATATGTTTCCAGTTATCCATCTACATGTATACACACATGTACTCGGTCAACACGCTTGTTTCGAGCAACTTTTTGTCGATTCTATTTTAACCGATTAGCCGTTTTGCAGCTAAGGATTCTAGACGAAGTAGACCATTTAGGTATTAAATTAAACTCAAAATGTGCATCAATTTCAAGAACTATGGAAAGAAAAGAGGCAGTGCTTTCTTTTCAATTCAAGGGATCCAACCATCGTTCACTAAATCCAACCACAGCTATTAGCCTTTACAATTAAATAGTATTACTAACAGTTCTTATGTTTCAGAAGTCTGGAATAATTTACAAAATAAGGATATTGACGCTCTCAACAAATCAGTTTCAGCACTTAATTGTGAAACACATTCAACAACTCAACCAAGGAATTAAGAGATCGGATATTGCCGAGAGTATGTATAACAGCTGAAGTAGCCTTGAAAAACGTAAACTTCTATTTCTCGGAAAATTATGCACTATGGATAATAAATAAATTGTGAACTAAACAGATATTTTAAAAAACGACTTTTCCAGCATCTTCTCCAACCGGCAAAACACTTTTCTGGATATATACCTGGAATAATCAAGATTCTTACCAATACCGGATACTTTACTCTCAACAGGATTATATTGACTCTTATTACTTTCTGTTAAAACATCATTGGGGACAAATTGTTACGAAAACTGTAAAAGAATTTCAATATTCGCAATGATTAAATAGAACAGTGAACGACAACGACTTTCAACGATTCCTTACTTTACACAACAATAACCTATCTATGGCAAATATTTGGACATATTCTAAATCCCCTACACAATTACGCACAGCCTTCTCAGTCGCTAGAATATGGACTTTGCCGAAGAAATTAGATTATAATTATTGTTCACTTTGCACTTAAGACTTCACTGGTGTTACTGTTACACATATTTTATGCAACTGTCCTGGTCTTCACCAATTATGGAATTCGTTCTACAGCTCAATTCAAAGATTTGACAAACCACTCCACGAATATATCTGCAACAGTGACAATGAAAACCGTGCGAATATACTCTTAGGTGCAGATGTGAACATTGACCCTGATCTTTGCGGAATTTGGATAACAGTTTGCATTAGATTTACCGCCATGCATCATCAGGCATAGGCTGGAAACCCCATGCCAAACGAATGTACATATATATATATATATATATATATATATATATATATATATATATATATATATATATATATATATATATATATATATATATATATATTTAATTTGTAGCCATGTTCCATTATTACTTATTATGTACATATAACTGTTCAATTAAGTTATAATTTATATCATCTTATAGCTGTATATCTCTGTAAGAGGAATAAAATAAATGATGATGATGATGATGATGATGATGATGATGATGATCTTTTTGTCGATTCTTTTTAACCGATTAGCCGTTCAAGTGCCCCCCTTGTTTCACAACAACACAAAATATAGTTAATTCTACTAAGTTGGAAATCAACAATTTACTGCTCCATACATGTGTCATGTGCAAAATTTTGAATTTTTACAAAAAGAAATGTTCAAAATTTTGCACATGACACATGCAACAAATTAAACATTCTATATCAAGTTTACCATCATTTTATTCCAGTATTTCATTTCACCTTCCAAAGACACTAGACACAGCACTTCGACTAACTCTAAATGTTTTTCTCCCTTCCCCTAAATCTGACCCGACTGTGACTTCCTTCACATCAGTTTACTATCGATGTTGTTGCTCATTGTTTGACACAATTTTTTTTTTCTGTATATTCTTTTTTCGTCTATGTCAGTTGAAGTACCACTGTGCATAACTCAGTGCCACTCGCCATTTGAGGGTCAGTTGAAGTACCACTGTGCATAACTCAGTGCCACTCGCCATTTGAGGGTCAGTTGAAGTACCACTGTGCATAACTCAGTGCCACTCGCCATTTGAGGGTCAGTTGAAGTACCACTGTGCATAACTCAGTGCCACTCGCCATTTGAGGGTCAGTTGAAGTACCACTGTGCATAACTCAGTGCCACTCGCCATTTGAGGGTCAGTTGAAGTACCACTGTGCATAACTCAGTGCCAGTCGCCATTTGAGGGTCAGTTGAAGTACCACTGTGCATAACTCAGTGCCACTCGCCATTTGAGGGTCAGTTGAAGTACCACTGTGCATAACTCAGTGCCACTCGCCATTTGAGGGTCAGTTGAAGTACCACTGTGCATAACTCAGTGCCACTCGCCATTTGAGGGTCAGTTGAAGTACCACTGTGCATAACTCAGTGCCACTCGCCATTTGAGGGTCAGTTGAAGTACCACTGTGCATAACTCAGTGCCACTCGCCATTTGAGGGTCAGTTGAAGTACCACTGTGCATAACTCAGTGCCACTCGCCATTTGAGGGTCAGTTGAAGTACCACTGTGCATAACTCAGTGCCACTCGCCATTTGAGGGTCAGTTGAAGTACCACTGTGCATAACTCAGTGCCAGCTCGCCATTTGAGGGTCAGTTGAAGTACCACTGTGCATAACTCAGTGCCACTCGCCATTTGAGGGTCAGTTGAAGTACCACTGTGCATAACTCAGTGCCAGTCGCCATTTGAGGGTCAGTTGAAGTACCACTGTGCATAACTCAGTGCCACTCGCCATTTGAGGGTCAGTTGAAGTACCACTGTGCTAACTCAGTGCCACTCGCCATTTGAGGGTCAGTTGAAGTACCACTGTGCATAACTCAGTGCCACTCGCCATTTGAGGGTCAGTTGAAGTACCACTGTGCATAACTCAGTGCCACTCGCCATTTGAGGGTCAGTTGAAGTACCACTGTGCATAACTCAGTGCCACTCGCCATTTGAGGGTCAGTTGAAGTACCACTGTGCATAACTCAGTGCCACTCGCCATTTGAGGGTCAGTTGAAGTACCACTGTGCATAACTCAGTGCCACTCGCCATTTGAGGGTCAGTTGAAGTACCACTGTGCATAACTCAGTGCCACTCGCCATTTGAGGGTCAGTTGAAGTACCACTGTGCATAACTCAGTGCCACTCGCCATTTGAGGGTCAGTTGAAGTACCACTGTGGCATAACTCAGTGCCACTCGCCATTTGAGGGTCAGTTGAAGTACCACTGTGCATAACTCAGTGCCACTCGCCATTTGAGGGTCAGTTGAAGTACCACTGTGCATAACTCAGTGCCACTCGCCATTTGAGGGTCAGTTGAAGTACCACTGTGCATAACTCAGTGCCACTCCGCCATTTGGAGGGTGCCATGGTGAAGTACCACTGTGCATAACTCAGTGCCACTCGCCATTTGAGGGTCAGTTGAAGTACCACTGTGCATAACTCAGTGCCACTCGCCATTTGAGGGTCAGTTGAAGTACCACTGTGCATAACCTCAGTGCCAGTCGCCATTTGAGGGTCAGTGAAGTACCACTGTGCATAACTCAGTGCCACTCGCCATTTGAGGGTCAGTTGAAGTACCACTGTGCATAACTCAGTGCCACTCGCCATTTGAGGGTCAGTTGAAGTACCACTGTGCATAACTCAGTGCCACTCGCCATTTGAGGGTCAGTTTGAAGTACCCACTGTGCATAACTCAGTGCCACTCGCCATTTGAGGGTCAGTTGAAGTACCACTGTGCATAACTCAGTGCCACTCGCCATTTGAGGGTCAGTTGAAGTACCACTGTGCATAACTCAGTGCCACTCGCCATTTGAGGGTCAGTTGAAGTACCACTGTGCATAACTCAGTGCCACTCGCCATTTGAGGGTCAGTTGAAGTACCACTGTGCATAACTCAGTGCCACTCGCCATTTGAGGGTCAGTTGAAGTACCACTGTGCATAAAATTGCAGTACTGCATCGTGCCACTCGCCATTTGGGGTCAGTTGAAGTACCACTGTGCATAACTCAGTGCCACTCGCCATTTGAGGGTCAGTTTGAAGTACCACTGTGCATAACTCAGTGCCACTCGCCATTTGAGGGTCAGTTGAAGTACCACTGTGCATAACTCAGTGCCACTCGCCCATTTGAGGGTCAGTTGAAGTACCACTTGTGCATAACTCAGTGCCACTCGCCACATTTGAGGGTCAGTTGAAGTACCACTGTGCATAACTCATTGCCACTCGCCATTGAGGGTCAGTTGAAGTACCACTGTGCATAACTCAGTGCCACTCGCCATTTGAGGGTCAGTTGAAGTACCACTGTGCATAACTCAGTGCCACTCGCCATTTTGAGGGTCCGTTGAAGTACCACTGTGCATAACTCAGTGCCACTCGCCATTTGAGGGTCAGTTGAAGTACCACTGTGCATAACTCAGTGCCACTCGCCATTTGAGGGTCAGTTGAAGTACCACTGTGCATAACTCAGTGCCACTCGCCATTTGAGGGTCAGTTGAAGTACCACTGTGCATAACTCAGTGCCAGTCGCCATTTGAGGGACGGATATTTCCAATATCATCTCTGAATATCCCTTTCAGCTATTACATACTCTCTACCTTTGCCACTGATGTAGCAGTTTGACAATTGTCCTCCGAAATCTTAGCTGGAACATGCTCTAGATAATGATATTCAGCGAAATCCTTTACCTCAGTAAACTCTTCACCTGCAAGTGTCGATTGTAGCTTAAACAATCGCTTTCCGATTGTATAATAACAAGTATAAAATTTAATGTACCTTTCTTTCTATATTAATTCACTTTCTCTAGACCTTCAGTTATTTATTATATTTAATGCATTTGAAATTGTTTCAAAGTCTTAGTCAAAGTGAACTTGATCAAAAGTGAACTTGTTAAGGTTAAAGAAATGTTATGAACCGAAAGTTGTTGGATTTTTTTGTTTTTCTTGGTTTGCCTTCTTCGTACACATTTCTATTCACGTGCACATTGCTTCACGAGACCGTCACACACACACACACACACACACACACACACACACACACACACACACACACACACACACACACACACACATGCTTCCGCATAAGTGAACACTAATCGGTGTCTGGATACCATAAACAGTAAAAATAAGTTCTATGATTCATTATCATAAGGAATTTACCTATCTTTGTAATTCTTATTTATAATAAAATTATATAGAAATAAACATTCATATTGGATCATCAGCATTAAGATTTGGCTGTTCATTAGAGCCATTTTATTTAAGACTCAAGTACTCATCAAAACAATAAATAAATAAATAAATAAATAAATAAATAAATAAATAATAAATATATATATATATATATATATATATATATATATATATATATATATATATATATATATATATATATATATATATATATATATATATATATATATATATTTCCGGCAAGTATAAGCTTAGTACCGTGTCGCTGGTGCCAGTTAGATCATATTATAGGCCCTAATGTAATTATGACTGTTTATGCACATGTACATGCAACTGCTGACAAGCCATCGATTTTGATTAAAGAAATTATTAATGTTTTTCTATAAATAATTGCATTCCCAGAACATAAAATCCCAGTTAATATCAAATTCATAATTCATTCATAGGATATCCATAATTCAAAATATAGATATTCAAAATGCAAATTATAGATATCCAAAATGCAAATTATACCCGGATATCCAAAATGCAAAACAATTAAGACTATACAAAATGCAAAAGAATTATGGATATTCATAAATTGTTAATAATTAGTAAAACTGCGCCTCATACATAAAACCTTCATTTGTGCAGAGAATATCATACAATAAGTAAGTAAGTAAAACATTGATATCTTTAAAGAGTCCACACTTTTATTATACTTTCTAAACGATTTACCTAATAGTGTTGACCTATATGATTTTCATCTATAATGTGTGATCTTTACTATACTCATGTCATGTGCAGAATTTTGAATTTTTCTCTTTGTAAAAATTCAAAATTCTGCACATGACACTCATCTTAAACGATTTCACTTAATCTCTTGCCATCCTTTCCAATTTTTATTATTCCTTTTTATCTTTATTTTCGTAATATGTATTTTCTTTTTTGTCATTTTTTACAAGTTTTTGACATAATACTTCAAAGAAATTTAATATTTCACAGGTCTGTATTTGTAAATATAGTAGTGGGAGATTGATTAATATAAGAATTATATTCTTGTTTCAGAATTCCAATTGAATTTAATATTGTAATATGTCAATTTATTGTAATGTTATCAGTTCAATAAAATATTGTTTAAACCAAGTAAGTAAGTAAGTAAAAAGGAAGTAAGTAAGTAAGTAAATAGGAAGTAAGTAAGTAAGTAATGAGTAAGTGAGTAAGTAAGTACATTGTAAGTAAGTAAGTAAGTAAGAAAGTAAGTAAGTAAGTAAGTAAGTAAGTAAGTAAGTAAGTGAGTAAGTAAGTAAGTAAGTAAATAATTAAGTAAGTAAGTAAGTTAGTGAGTAAGTAGTAAGTAAGTAAGTAAGTGAGTGAGAGTGAGTGAGTGAGTAAGTAAGTAAGTAAGTAAGTAAGTAAGTAAGTGAGTGAGTGAGTAAGTAAGTAAGTATAAGTAAGTAAGAAAGTGATTAAGTAAGTAAGCAAGTAAGTAAGTAAGTAAGTAAGTAAGTGAGTGAGTGAGTGAGTGAGTGAGTGAGTAAGTAAGTAAGTAAGTAAGTAAGTAAGTAAGTAAGTGAGTGAGTGAGTGAGTGAGTGAGTAAGTAAGTAAGTAAGTGAGTAAGTAAATGAGTGAGTGAGTGAGTGAGTGAGTGTGTGAGTAAGTAAGTAAGTAAGTGAGTAAGTGAGTGAGTGAGTGAGTAAGTAAGTAAGTCAGTAAGTAAGAAAGTAAGTAAGTGAGTAAGTAAATGAGTGAGTGAGTAAGTAAGTAAGTAAGTAAGTGAGCAAGTGAGTGAGTGAGTGAGTAAGTAAGTAAGTAAGTATAAGTAAGTAAGTAAGTAAGTAAGTAAGTAAGTAAGTAAGTAAGTAAGTAAGTAAGTGTATACAGTAAATACAAATTGATCAAAAAGTTAACAAACCGATTAGAATGAGTTTAAGGAACAAATTGAAAATCAAATAAAGATTAGTGGGGGCAGGGGACATGGTGATTCCAGATACATTTCATGGTAAATGATAGCTAGAACTAGGTAAAGATACATTTAGACGGCATATTTATCTTTATTTTCTCTTCTCTCACGAGTTGTTCTTGTAAAAATTAATTAATACTGAAGTAGCTTCATGAAATCGATTTAACATTAATACACAGACGGAAATAAAACTGCGGCGGAGTAAATCACTTCATTTATTTGGTCGCATGAGTACGACAGTCCTTACATTTTTTGACATTAAAGACAAAAGTAGATTCTTTTAACAAATCATCATGATCAATGTAAATGGGTTGTTTCTAGACGTGTCAATAGGGTGGCCCTTCACCCGAGTTAACACCTATTGAAATGAACATTTTCAGGAATAAAACTGCATCGAAATATAATTTAAAGTAGAAAATTTTCAACTGAAAAACATGTAATTGGAAATAGCTAAAGCAACGGAAAACGCGGCACAAAATAAGCTAGTAATAAAACAACTTAAAATGAGAACAACTAAGACAAGAGAAGACATATATATATATATATATATATATATATATATATATATATATATATATATATATATATATATATAAAGACTAAGTTGCTTAATGGTTATTTATTTTCCGACTCTGGTCGGGCACTGAGGTAACTGTTTGGTGATGTGGTAAGGGGCCCCAACAACGGTCCATATATTACGCATTATTAAAATTTTAAAAATATATTTTACTTAACAATCATCCAACAACTCTTATGTATTATAAAACAGCGTTATAAATTAATGAAATAAGCATGGATATTGTTGTTATTGAAAATTTTCTGAAGTTTCGGGAGGACAAGATCAAGGCGTAAGAATACTAACAACAGAAAACAGCATTGACTTTTAACAGAATCTTGTTTAGAAAATTAACAAATGATTTAGAATCTTTTTTTAAAAATGAAAAAAATTATTTTCTTATTTTATGATAACTATTTCATTGAGATAACAAGTTCAAATAGATTTCTGCCATATTTGAACAAGCATGAAATTTTTTTATAAAATATGTAGATAACATTGCACAGAACCTTATCGTAATCGAACTAAGGCATTACTTTTATTCTAGAAAAGAAACACGTGTATCCGAATTTTTTGCTTTGATAATAGAAAATATTTTTGATAATTTTAATCTTTTAGGATGGAATTCAGGGATATATTTATAAAATTCGGTGTTATTAATATTTTACATATCACTAAGATTATGTTAAAACTTTGTAAAGTGTCAAGATGTTTTTTATCAATACTTTATTTCTCTTCGCAATAAAGAATCAGAATAAGTAGCGCAGAATTAGTTACCATAAAAGTCACAGTTGTTTATCTGTAGATTTTGTTATCAAAATCGGCAAATCCAATAAGAATTAATTCAACACATCATCATAAGTTACAAAGCCATGTGATGATACCCATGTCATTAACGGAAGTGAAACAAAACAGATATAATTTTATGATGAAGAAGCGTTTGGATCTCTATTTCTTTATAGAAGAAAAATATGTCATGTGATAATTATTTTTAAATTCTGTCTTAAAAGAGAAATAAATTCAACAATAGGCAACAGTTGTAACCAAAACAGATTTTTATAAACAATATCACTTACATGAATTACAATGCTTATTTCAGTTTATTTACGCTTTGGGTTTGCTTAAAAATTATATCTGCTAATCTGGCTGGTTTTATAAAAAAAATGTCTGCTCCTGTTTCAAGACATGTATAATATTATATTTAGTTTGCAGAGTCACAATGAAATTATACCCAATGGTGCATTTAATTTGTCTCACAAACTGATAATAAATCTGTCGGGGTATATAATGTATTGTTTCTGATTGACGTAAGAACGTGCTCGGTTTTTATTTTATATAGGTGATAGTATCATGTAAAACCACACTGTTTGTCATCTGAACGACAATGTAACATTAGAAAAGATTATAAAAATAAAAGAAAACTTTTTGTAAATGAGAAACTCTGACTAATTACGCCATGATATACTAGTAAATTATACCAAAATAAATAAAATAAGTCTGCAATACGGATTTTTTAGTTACAATTTAACATTAAAAAAACAGACCATTGCTCAACATTTTGTGCTTACATCAAAAACGATTTTTATATTTAATTTTTATCTTTTGCATGTAAGTTACTACCGACAGAATCACTGTGATCACATTGCAACGACAGAACCACTGTGAACACATTGCAACGACAGAACCACTGTGAACACATTGCAACGACAGAACCACCGTAAACACATTGCAACGACAGAACCACCGTGAACACATTGCAACGACAGAACCACCGTGAACACATTGCAACGACAGAACCACCGTGAACACATTGCAACAACAGAACCACCGTGAACACATTGCAACGACAGAACCACTGTGAACACATTGCAACAACAGAACCACCGTAAACACATTGCAACGACAGAACCACTGTGAACACATTGCAACGACAGAACCACTGTGAACGCATTGCAACGACAGAACCACCATGAACACATTGCAACGACAGAACCACTGTGAACACATTGCAACGACAGAACCACCGTAAACACATTGCAACGAAAGAACCCCCGTGAACACATTGCAAAGACAGAACCACCATGAACACATTGCAACCACAGAACCACCGTGAACACATTGCAACAAACCCCATAAAAAGAAACATAGAACACATCATGCTCTGTATATCTATCACGCGAGTTCAATAGATAACGACTTTCACCCGACAGACCCACATTGTATATCAAACACAAAAATGGTAGCTAGTTGTGTTGTTCCAATACTGAACCAAAGTCTTAATATTGTATTTACTTTACACCGAGTGCCACTTCTAGAAAACGAACAATTAAACATTTTACAAGCACTTGCATGAATCCGTTAGTCAATTATGGAAATGTTATTCTAAGTGTTTTTGAAACGTACATTTGACTGAAAACTACTTTTTGACTAAAATGTCCTTTTCTGTATATTGAAGGAAGTTTTATTAGTTAATATGACCTATTACTAGGTACATTTTTGAGAACTGATAAATACATCATTAAAAAAAATGAATAAATAAATAAATAATTAAATAAATATTTAAAAAAAACAACAAATATGATGATGATGATGATGATGATGATGATGATTATGATGATGAAGTAATAAGGACTGCATGACGACCAAGTAGACAAAATCAAACAGTTGAGATCTGTTAAGATCTTTTCAGCATTTTCCAAAATTCTGTTAGCAAAACCAAAAACTTGCCTTATCTTCTTTAAAGAAAAAAGACGACATTTGCCATTCCATTACAATAATGAATAGTCTTTAATATATTTTGTAGCACACCATGACATTTAAGCATAACTTTGATTAAAACTATTTGCTTGCCCTCAGATTACTAAAAAGTCATAAAATATTGTGTAATCCGTTTACAGCAGTATTTGGAAATCACTAATGATCACCGGTATATCATCATTAAAAGTTCTGAGTCGTAGAGAAATTGCGTGGCAGAAGATTATTTAAAACACTTAGTCACACTTAAAGTGTATATCAATCAATTCACTATAAATAACCATTGTTTCCCCTGGAAATACAGAATTTCAAGGGCGAAATAATGACATGCGAATAAGAGAGAGAAAAAAGTGAAACATCAGGTAGGAAATAACGAATTTTTTTGGGGAAAATATTTATTTCGTTTTTCATCTTACCGGAAGTCAACGTTATTACTTTTTCGAAAGGCTTTTGTTAATGCATACCTTGATTTTTCGACAGACATCAGTTTTTTTGTAAAGTGACGAGAAGCTTTAAGTCATTTAAATTGAGCATATTGTTACGTAGCTAGGTAAAGAAAATTATAATCTTGATCTTGTTTCTCGATGACTGTAACATTTTAATCGCACAAAACCAAAATAAACGTGCAAAAACTTAGTGTCATGATTGTAAAATAAAGACTTTCATTTTCACCGTGTTAATGGCCATCAGATATTTTTATGAACTTTTTTAATAAATGATTATCAATAAAACTACTAGATATACAACTTATTCATTCATTCATTCTTTTATCTTTGATATAAGAATATTTGAAATATTTCGATACTGCATATGTATTGGCAGTGAAAATTCTGTTTCCAAGTCTGGATCCTGTTTATCAAAGATTTGTAAACTTTGGTAAGTAAAGATAAATACCCTGTGTATCGGTTATCAGACAATACTGGAAAGTGTTCAATATGACTGATCATAAGTAAGGTTTCTTTTTTATCATGTATCTGTCATAAAACTAGCAGTCGTTTAATGATACCTTGAATGATTGCTCTAATCATTTGATACCGGGTTTGGATATCTGGAACTTGGATACTAAAGTCATACCTATGGCACACCTGAGTCACATTAATTACTAAATCTAGGATTCAGTTACTGAATCTAGGATTTACGTTACCAAATCTAGAATTCAGTTACTGAATCTAGGATTTACGCTACTGAATCTAAGATTCAGTACATTAATGTGAAAGTAATTCAACTTAACTCTAGTTAATTCAACTGAAGTGTAATTAATTGCATTTTCTCTACTGAATGATAATTAGAAGTTTAACTACAGTAGTGGAATTAAGTTACTGAAGTGGAGTTAGACACTGTAATTACATTTAGTAGAAAATATGGGATTCAGTAATGAAGTTTGATTGGATGAAAAAATCAGCTGAGAGCCATGAACTCAAATCTTATGATTATTAGTTAGTGTAGTATCACAAGACTTTGAAAATTAAAAGTTAATTAATTAATGTCAATATTTCTTTAAATTTGATTTTATGTGATGTTAAATAATTTTTTTCTTTTTATTTTACATTGTAGTTTAATGATGCCTTGACATTGCTCTAACCATTTGATACCGGAGTTTTGATATCTTGAACTTGGTACCTAATGTCATTCATATATCACTGTTTGAATTTAATCATTAAAATACATTCAAAAAGTGGTAAATTCAAACACTAATTATTAATGACGACATATCGTGTTAACAATAAAAATTGTTGTTGTTGATCTTGTACTTTTATCTTATTTTGTTAATTTTGGTTGATTTTCTTTCACATTGCTTTGACTTAACGTTTTTCTTTCGATACAAATGTGTGTATTTCTTTTCTGTCAATTAGAAGATTATAATGCTTGTAAATTCTCAACGCTAGGAATGATGTTTATTTCACTTATATCAGGCAAACATAGTTTTTTTTTTCAGGTACAGATGGTAAAGGTCAACTTAATAAGATGACATTATTATTATTCTAATGTGTTTTGTCAATTATCTTTATAACTCTGGTCTTATCTTTTCACTTTCATATTCAAATTAGTAGCGTTTTCATATCCTCATTATCAAGAGACTCAACGTTTTTGAATGATTGTCATGGCAATATTCTTGACAAATAATCATTGAAGTAAAATCAATATACATTTTTAATTATAAAATATAAGTTTAATAAAGTTATTTTAAGCATTATTAAATATATGAAAAATAAGCACAACGGAAATGTTCACATTTTTTGTTAATAATGGTGATTCAGAAGACTCATACAAATATCTAAATAAAATGGAGAGTTTTTATTACAAGGGAAATAACTCGTGAAGTTCTAGTGATTATAATCAACCAGTTGGAACTGATTGATTATCCCAGAAAGGTTTTCACACTACGCGAGATTATCACGCCACATCGGTAAATCGGTCTTGTCCGATATACGATATTTTGTCCGGTATTTACGCGAAAACTTAATAAGATTATACGAAATAAAAACGTGTTCAACTGTCATGTACAGATATTGAATCTTTACAAAAAGAAAAATTCGTCAAATGCCATGTTTCTTTTTGTAAAAAATTCTGTACATAACACAGCGCCCAAAAATCCCAGAAACTTATTGTACTACAAATATTTTGACTTTTAACATCTAATTTCAGGATTTCCATTATATGGCAATTTTGATATTTATTTATAACTACGACATATCGCTCTAGTCAATAGCCGCATAAATCATAACTACGACATATCGCTCTCGTCAAAGGCTGCATAGATCATAACTACAGCATATCGCTCTAGTCAAAGGCTGCATAGATCATAACTACAGCATATCGCTCTAGTCAATAGCCGCATAAATCATAACTACGACATATCGCTCTAGTCAAAGGCTGCATAGATCATAACTACGACATATCGCTCTAGTCAAAGGCTGCATAGATCATAACTACAGCATATCGCTCTAGCAATAGCCGCAAAAATCATAACTACGGCATATCGCTCTAGTCAATAGCCGCATAAATTATAACTACGGCATATCGCTCTAGTAAATAGTCGCATAAATTATAACTACGGCATCTTGTTCTGGTAAATAGCCGCATAAATTATAAATACGGCATATCGCTCTAGTCAATAGCCGCATAAATTATAACTACGGCATATCGCTCTAGGCAATAGCCGCATAAATTATAACTACGGCATATCGCTCTAGTCAATAGCCGAATAAATCATAACTACGACATATCGCTCTAGTCAATAGCCGCATAAATAATAACAATTGCATACCACTCTAGTCAATAGCCGCATAAATCATAACAACGGCATATCGATCGCTCTAGCCAATAGCCGCATAAAGTATAACTACGGCATATCGCTCTAGACAACAGCCGCATAAATCATAACTACGACATATCGCTCTAGTCAAAAGCCGCATAAATCATAACAACAACATATCGCTCTAGTTAAAAACACAAAAAGCATAACTACGGCATATCGCTCAAGTCAATAGCCGCAAAATATAATAACTACCACATTTGTCTCTTGACGATGCCCAGAACTATATATATATATATATATATATATATATATATATATATATATATATATATATATATATAATGATAAAATAAATAAATAAATAAACTAAATTAAACAAGAGGCCCATGGGCCTTAACGCTCACCTGAGAAAATGTCCAAAAACTTGCAAAGAACTTAATTTCATTTATAAATAGCTCATATGCAGGATTTAAATAATGCATTCAATAATTTCCAAATCATTAACCATATGGTTATGCAGCCATGATTTTGACCTTTGAACATATGACCTTGAACCTTATATCAAAATGATTGTCATATCAATATCTACAATATTCTAATATATATGCTTGTACAAAAAGATAATAGTTTTTAAGATGATTCACGGTTTCAGTCTTCTTCTACAGCTATGACCTTGACCTTTGAACATATGACCTTGAACCATATATCAAAATGATTGTCATATCAATACCTACAATATTCTAATATACATGCCTAAACAAAAAGCTTATATTTTTTAAACTAATGCACAACTTTAGTATTTATTAGCAAAAAATAACATTTCATTTTAAACTCCTACATGGATTATCATAAAGTTACAAAACTGGGAACCTTGATAAATTTTGTCATGTTGAACAGTTTTGAATTCATATATCTCTAAATATTTGCAAAAAATTGCCTAAAACTGCATAAATCACAAAGTAGGTCATGACCTTAATTTTTGACCTTGACCCTATTTTTAAGGTCATTTCAAGAAAAAGTCTAAATTAAAAACCCCTTGTCATTATCTTAGGTTTAAGACACTAGAAAAGCTAAATATCACATCAGATTTTTTCTCCCATCATCGGTTTCGGAGAAGATTTTTTAAGATTTTTGGATCCCTAGGTCACCTTGACCTAGTTTTGGTAGCCATGGCAACGCCACGAACAAATCTGAATTGCACCGACCCAGACATACTTTTGACCAAGTCTCATTGAAATCTGTCCAGTACTTTCAGAGGAGAAGTCGAAAATGTGTGTTAACGACGCACACACGTACGCACAAACGCAAGCACACACGCACATACACACGCTGCGCTATGTCATAAGCTCACATGACCTTTGGTCAAGTGAGCTAAAAAAACATATCGCTGAAGTCAATAGCCACAAAGGTCATTATTACAACAAATCGCATATCGCTCTTGGTAATAATTCCTACAAATCATAACTACTACATAATATCTTGGCAATAGCCACTCAAAACATATCTACAATATATCGCTCTTGACAATATTAAGCACAAAGCATAACTACAGCATATTGTGCTATGCAATTCCCAGATATCGCTGGAGCTTATCAAAAACATAGCACATGAAATAGATAATGACAAACACATTTAAACCTTGGATTTTTAAGTTCCGGAATTTGAAAGAAAGGAGACTTCTGGTAAAAAAATTAGTCTCAACAATGTTTTCTTTCTGATTACAGCCAGCCAGTATCTACATGTAGGAATTGCTATACTAAATGGTACCTATCTCTACTGTTATATAATTATTTCGCACTGTCTTGATTTTCGTTGATTTTGTGGATATCCTAACCCACGAATTATTAAGACAACGAAATAGTATAAATTGCAAACTTACCTTAAACAGTAATCAAAAACTATTAATTCACAAGCTATCACAATGATATTCTTTCTTAAAGCCACGAAAATATATACACAAAGAAAATTAATAATTTCACAGTATTTGAAACATATATAAACGTATTCTTATTTTTTATACAATATAATTTTAATAAAGTGATTATCCACTACACTTATTCTTTACAAATTGTGTATTACATAAGCTGCATCGTCACCGATAACAGCATGGGATTTTTTTATGATTCTTAAATAAGATATAAATAACTTGATTTGTACCGCCATTTAAAACACTTTGTAAAGGATTGCCTTCACGCATTATGTCATCATTTTCCGGAGAGTAATTAAATTGAAAATAAAAATATTTTTTGCATGTATGTTTTGTAGTTATTTATAGCACACCGAGAGCCAAATATCTAATCATCACGCATGTTTATCTTAGTTTAAATTTGAGTTGGTAGTTATAGATTTATCAAAACAATTATCTTTTTTTTTTCTTATTTGTAATTATTTCAAATCAAGTATCACACATGCAGCTATTCTGAAACCATTATTAAAACTATAGAGATATAAACATATAAGTCTATAAAATAATTTAAAGCTAAAAAACTTATATACTTGGCTACTGTAAATGTAACAAAAATTAGGACAATAAAAACTAAAAAAATATACAAGAAAAAACAACACTTAAACATTTATAGTAGCCAATCGGTGTGTGTGTGTGTGTGTGTGTGTGTGTGTGTGTGTGTGTGTGTGTGTGTGTGTGTGTGTGTGTGTGTGTAATCGGCGACATCGCTGGGAGCACCAAAACTTCATAAAGATGAAATTAAAACATCTGAAATGAATTACATTACACTTATTTTAAAGTCAATCAGTTTCTTAATTGTTATGAAGTACATACACACATGCCTTGTGTACAATTAGGGTTATAGCTTACTGCAATATGTTTGCGATGTTAGCTTCGTTTTCGTTGTATGGAAATCATATTAAATCTGGAATCTTCCTGATATTGCAACACATCCATATTTTGATGGATTTTACATAGATGGTGATAAGTTATCAAGTAAAACCGAAATAAGTCTTGTCTTTGTTCTGTTGCGGTGTATCATACAATGGTGTTAAGAAGAACACTTTGATTATATAACCGCTTTAACTACGGTGCTAGAGGTGTCTAGTTACTTGAAGCCAAAAACAATTTGTGCTCATTTGAAGGCTTTGTTATGGCTTACTCGATAAACAACTTCAATCAAACAAGAGAAGGTAAAGGATTTTGTAGATTCTCTAAAACAAGTTCTGAAAAGTTCATTTTTTCAGAACCAATTCAATAATATTTGGATTTTTTACCAAGGGAACGAAATTAGAAATTATATTGAAAATACTGTTAATTATTACCACATTATTATTACTGTCTTAATTTAACCAAAAATCGAACCAATGCAAAGCGCTAAAAGAAATCTTATAAAAACAATTTAAGTGCACAATGCAAACTTTTCAGTTTTTTTTCACTTAATTTACTTTAAAGTGCAGCTATGTTCCACCTGAGCCTGCCCGATTTGAATCCTTGGATTCAGTTTTCCCCCTCGGCCCTTGATCTTTTCTATGCAGAATCCTGTTGTTCTCGCACGAACACGTTTTCTTTATGTCGGTGCTAGTTAATACTTACATGTAGCACATGCTTCATACTGCATGGTGACTAAGATATTATGGAGTTGCCCAAAGCTTTTTTGGGGATTTTAACTTCTTATGGGCTAGTTAGAGCGATATTAAGAAAATGAATCACACAGATCGTAATAACAACCAATTAACATTGATTTTTATAAATATATTATATATTGCAAGCCTTATGGTCGTCATCACAATACTATTAATAAGTATGAAGTTGCTGTATCCAAACTTATATTGGATATGTTTTACGTCAAATAGTTCCGTGTTTGATTATTGGTTGATTCTTGTACAAGATATAATTACATTCTTGGTCTTGGCTATACCCTATCTATAACCAAATATGTTTTTTCCAGATAAAACTCGCTTTATTTCGTTTTAACTTCACCAATGGATAACGTTTTGATAATAAGCACGTCAAGGCTCTATAAAACATTACATTGTGTGTTCACGATATGAGAGAATCATAGGTTTATGTCTGGTAATATTGAATTATTTATAAGAAAAACTACGAAGGTGTGTGTGTGTGTGTGTGTGTGTGTGTGTGTGTGTGTGTGATTTTATAACACCACTAAAGGTACTGTTATATATGTTGTTTCGTGTATCACCCCCGGTGGTGAATAGTGAATAAAGAATTCGAATCTTGAATCAAAATGCTGAACTATAAGGCTGCCATGACGTGCTTTATGCTACAAAATGATTATAATGTATAACTGAATATTTCTTTAACATCTTTACTATTGGGAAATCATAAAAAATATCATTTACTCTATATTGAAATTCAGACGATCATTCTGGAAGCATGTAGGCAAGTAATAATTTATAAGATAAAAATAATAATGTGTTTTATTTGTCTGGTATTTCGTGAATAGGAAATTGAAATACGAAATTACATTATGTAGCTACAAATTACACAATTTATTTTAATTAAAATCGAGAATTCTATTTATGTAATTAAAGAACACTTTATGTATTAAGGAAATATAGAAAGTAGAAGATCAATTATGTATAATAGGCATTTAACAGACCAACAAATAAATGCAACAATATAAACACAGATGGATTTAAAACGCTTTTACGAGCGCTACAAATGACAAAAATGTTATCCATTGGTGAAGTTAAAACGAAATAAAGCGAGTTTAACTGGAAAGAACATATTTGGTTATAGATGGGGTATAGCCAAGACCAAGAATGTAATTATATTTGACGTCAAACATATCCAGTATAAGTTTGGATACAGCAACTTCATACCTATTAACAGTATTGTGATGACGACTATAAGGCTTGCAATAAATAATATATTATTTCTAAGCAGCTTGCTCAGATGTAGAAAGTTTTCGTAATGAGAACAAGCTTAGTTATACCGTATTAACTGCGAAACCAATGCACCATACGCGAGAAACTGGAAAATTACCGCAAAGAAACGAAAAGTTGCCAATAAAAAAATTGAATTCATCACGTTTGTCATATAGCTTCAAATGTATCCTTTCATGGGTGCCATAAGTGAGATAAAAGTCCAAATATGAAGCAGAACATGGGGAATTAGTCGTATCTTTTATTTCAAAATCACTAGGATAGATGTCATTCAAATATTCTCCAAATTTGAGGTTATTAAGCGATATAACGTTATCTATTTATCTGTAGTTTTGTTGAATGATTTGACAAGGTTTGCAATAATTCTGTTTCATAAGAATAAGGAAACAAACAAGTAAGCATTGTGCATAATTTGTGCCTCTCGATATACCGATTGTTTATGGAAAATCATATTTTTAAACAAACAGATATGTTTTCTATCAAAAACTCTATCATGTAGTTGATGCCTTTTATCTTTGGTAAAAAATTAAAAACTTTTGTTTTTCTACACTCGAAACCACTATCTCTCATTTCAAATTGAAAGAACGTCTAAAACGAACCATTCAAATTTTTTCTTTTACAAAAACGGTAAACCAAGACATAAATATCAAGTGCTTAACAGAGATTCTGGCGATTTTGTCATGATTGTCAAAATTTGTGCTCAAATTACTGATAATGAGTTAATAGTACATTTAGAGTAAACTTCTGTCTCTGTTCCTCCTTATATATCCCTGTATGGTTTTTCGTGAAGTGTTGGAATCCGATGTAAGTAAGGAAGGTCAAGTTCTTCCTGTTTTTAATTAATACAGAATGACTCAAGAACTCCCCTATGATTGGAAAGAATTAGATCTGTTTATTGTAGAAATCTCCGATTTACTATCCTAACCAAGCTCCTTAATAAGACATTTAACGTAAAATCTCTTTAATTGTATTGTATTATATTATATATTGTATTGTATTGTATTATATATTTACTACCCCTGAGCGGGTACCGCTGCTGGTGGAGTAAAACTCCCCGAGGGTATCCATAACTCGGTAGGCAGTACTTTGTGCTGACAGAAAATGTACCTTTTAGCAAAATTTTCAGTCGTCTAAAATTTGAAGTTAATTTAAAACTAAGGTTTGTTCCCTCATGCACAGCATTCCTTAGCTGGATTTGGATTTATATAATTTTGGAACTTTAGATTCATTAGTTTCAACTGTTTGGCTGATATTTTTTGTCTATCAAACTTTTCGGTCTTACTGTCACTGATGAGGAATGAATTTCCGAAATGTGCACATCTGGCACATCAAAATTTAACTGGTATTGTATTATATATTTAAAAAGAACTTATTCAAAATTTGATATTTTTAATAAATACTAAAGCTTCAGATTTTGAAGGGTAAATACCATATTAAAAAAGTGGTTAAATTTTTTTAAGATTCAAGCGATACACCCTTAATATATTTGATATATTAGTATCAAAACATACATTTTTAAAGATCTTATATTATACTTGGTCTTTAATTGTATCAAACAATGCAATATCTTAATATTATTTATATATTGTTTAAAATTATTTATACACGAAAATCATCTCGATGGATTAAAATCTAAAAATATATTATGAAAAGATAAAACAACAATGCTCTATTAAAATAAATCATTGACGGAAACGTTTTATTTTCAATTGATGTTAGAAAAATAAAATAATAAGCATAACAAATTTAATGTATATACAGTCCACCTCTTCATTTTATTATCCGTCTTGTTCATTTAACAATTATTCTTCATCCTTATCTTGCTTTTGATCAATCTGTCAAAACATTTGAAATTGGTCTTAACATAAATAATATCCATTGAACACGGTTTACGCCAGCAGTTTATCTCTGTTCTTGTAACAAAGAGTGTGCATTGCAAAGTGTTTTCATTAGGAAACACGTCTCAATTGATGGAATTGTAATATAGCGATTATGGCTTAAAACAAGTACATTACTAAAAACCAGACAACCAATATCACAGCATGGCAAACCAACGAAGAAGAAAACATTGAATTGTCTCATTACCCATAATTCTTAGCTTTAGTTAGTCGCGCCTTGGATACGAGGACAAAGTAAAAGAGAGAAATGGATTAAGTATTTCAGGATGGATCTTAACAGCTCACTTATATAACAACCGGCTTGAAACAAACTGTTCATTATACCCTGATATAAAATCCGCAAGTAAACATGTTTAAGATTCGGTCATTTATTGATAAAAAATGTTACTAAAGAAAAACACATATTGATATCAGATATGGCAATTAAGACTGTGTCACAATATAAGCAAATGATAGAAGCAGACAAACAAGGCAAGTGAAAAAAGAACAAACACATCTGGACCACTGATTATAACTCCTGACTAAGCGTGTTCTAAACCATTCAGCTTTTAAAAACCTGTTGTCTATAAATAAGAGCATTTAAAATTTTATATAGCCTTTTTATACCAAACATCGAACCAATTAATGACGTTTCTATAGTCACAGCTGCAGTTAATAACTGAAAATAAAAACAATGTAAATGTTTCTAAATCTAAATGTACAATTTCAATAAAAGTTCATATTTTAAATAATAACATCAGATCGTCAACACTACATTCTTGAATTTTAAGCTCACCTCGCCCAGAGGCCATTTTTGGTTTATGACATAGTGAAGCTTGTGTCTATATATTCATTTATTATACGTCACAATAAATTCTTAAACTATTACTGGTCAATTTCTAGTCACGTGGTATGAAACAATTCACAATGTTTGAAGCAGCGGTCAACATTGCCATGAGATATTGCAATGTTCACTGCTAGGCACGGAAACTTACGGATGTCAATAACAGAAACTACCGAGTAATCCTACTTAAGATGACGTAAACTATAACCCAGTAACTTCAACAGTTCTTCACCAGATGCAATTTTAAGCATTTTAAACAGGCTTTGTCGAAATAAAAGGTAAAAGACATCGCTTTCTGTTCGGTATAATAAACTAAATAGTGTCCTTGGAGACTTTATCTCCCTTGTCTGTCGGTTCGGGAAATAACGTTCCCTCGGGAGACAATCTTCCATATTTCCCTCAACCAAGGGCACTATTTATATAGTGTGCGTGTACATGCGTCAAATGATTATTTGATGTTAGACATCAGAACTATCTAACAAACCATTAAGTAAATAATTCATTTTCCGTCCTGTTTTGCGGTAATTATTTGTATTTAAACACTTCCTAAACTTTTAAAGAAAGCGATAAAGCAGAGCTTAATAAGTTACATTAGGAATTTTGTTCAGACACAAAAGTGCGATTAACGACATCGACTATCTCTGTTGTTATTGTGTTGTTAATTTTATTTGTCATCTTGTTTGTTATTTACCTCTGTTAATCAAGTGTTGTTTATTTTATTTCTCATTAGTAAAGTTAATCTTGTTTGTTGTTTTATTCTTTGCGCCTTTTATCGAATTGTGTATTATAATTTCCTTCTTTTTCATCTTAGCACGATAATCACTATATTTAACGTAAATTATGTGATTGAAAATTTCTATTATTTACATTTTGTATATTTTCGTCTTTTATAATACAGCATGAACTACACGTGCAATAAATATACAAATTGACGTATAACTAAAATTTCATTAAAACCGTAGACTTATAGAGTTTATATTTATGTGTGGTTGAACATATTTACTGTTGTCATGACAATTAATGGAGGTAAATTGAAATTCGAATAATGCTGATTAAATTCGTCTCTATTGCTTTGAGTACTGAGTTTTTAATTTTTGGCATTTATCGTCATCATTGAGTGTCAAGCATGCAGTATAGTATCATCTATTCTAAAATGATGTTTGAAGTATAAACAATGCATCAGGTTCATGAAGGGACAATGCTTTGTCATGCAAGTAATTATTGTTTGATTCAGAGGTATTCGGGTGTATGAAAGTTCTGAATGCTGTTATCGAACAGAACCTTAGCTTATTTAACAATTTTATTGAAAATTTCCATCTAGTCGGCATCTATCCACAGTGACCGCCCTGGTAGCTCTCTGGCAATGCGTGCGCCTCCAAAGCGAGAGTTTCGGGGTAACGAACCCCAGGGTCATACACAAGATCTTAATATTCAAGATAATAAACTATAATTAAAATGCACAGAATCACTTTAGCAACAAGTATAATAATTTGTTACTTTTCTTTACTTTGCAAGGTTATAATATATAGCTTAATATAGAAGTGACAGACTAGAGGAACATTTCCAATAAAACTGGAGATGATTAACGGACAATGCAACAGATACTGACTTCCTGATTACTGATATTTTGACTTTGTCATTAACTAAATATTTACCAGTAACTGAACATTATTTCAACACATTCTCAGTTTTTCAATTTTTTTTTTTTAGATATTTCATCATCACTTGTATGTTACACCATATGGTCACGTGGTGTTATTTCCCCTCGGGGTATATTCAAAATTGCAGAAAGTTAGAAGTTTACTTTCAGAGTGTTTAATTTCTTTTTAAATATACAACCATCATCGTCTCTCGGTTCAATTTGTTCAAAATCCATCATACGTTTGTTGTTATTTTTCAGTATTCGCGGTGGTTTTATATATAAATTTCACCAAGTGGTTACCCAGGTATTTGAAAATCCCTTATCGTGCAAACATTTTTGTTGAAATGAAGCCAACATCTGTTACCAATTGTATTTTATATATTCTCCCCTTTCACAAATGATAATTATTATAACATTAAAATCAATTTGGAATAAAAACACAGGATGTAATAACAATTTATCGAATTGTAACATCATAGTCAAAAAAAAATTAATTTGATTTATGCGTAGTTTTGCTGTTACAAAAATAAAAAAACGTAGCCATTAAAATTGTATCATACCACAATAATAGTTTAAGTTTTATTATGGTTCTGTAAATGATTTTAACATTTGAAAAATGCAAAGCGTCGTCAATTCTTGCATTGGACAAGATCAGATAGTAAGTATGGTTCGGAAGTAAAGGTAAAAAAAGAAAAAAGATAACTTAAATATATGTAATCTTCGGGGCATCATTGGTCGAAAGACTACCGTATAGCAACATGTCTACTAATTTTTAATCAAACTCTGTCAAATCTTAAAATAGTTTGTCAGTTCACTTGATGAAAGTTGTTTTCTTTCTTTCTTTCCTTTTTTCTTTTCTTATTTTCTTTCTTTTTCTTTTTCTTTTTTTTTTTAATTTTAAATTTATTTATTTATTTATTTATATTTCTTTTATTTATTTTATTTTATTTTATTTTATTTTTTTTTTTTTTTTTGCTGTTGTACTTTGATAACCTCTCTATATAAGTGACAAAGTGATCAGAGTTATTTACGATCATAATTCAACAAGATAGAAATAAAAAGAAAACAAAGTACTGAAGGTACCGAAAAACGGTTAACCTGTTATATTCTGATTATCTCACTTTTCAACAAAAGTCCCAAAGGAATTCGATTTCTCAAAACTCTTTTTCAGATTTTAATAGAGCTTAGTTTGTATAATGAATGTATTTTTAAAGGTATATTTGTCACAAAATGTATGATGTTGTAATCAGTTTAAGATCAGACCCCAATTTGACTAGACTTATAACTGTGGTTGTGCTAGCGTGTAAAACACCATTACTCCACATCCTAATGCCAAAACCAATTCTTCATTCTGATTCAAAAACAAAGAATCAAATAGGCTGATAAAAATGACTGGTTGAAAAGCTTTAATATAATATATAATTAACTTTATAGCATTTTGTATGTTGCATTATACAAAATAAATATGGAACTGAAACAGTTTAGCAAAATATATTTCAACAATAAAATCCTATTCAGTAAGAAAGAAGTTACAAAATGACCTCCTAAATACAGAAAAGGTTAACATCTTAGTCATGACCTTTGAACTTAACTTCATTACGGTAAGCATTGCAAGAAAATATCAAAAGTTAGCGTCAGAATCTATACATTTAGTCATGGTATAGCATTTAAAGCTTATTTTATCAAAATGCCATGAACCTGATATTTGGTTTCTGCTTCAGTTAGAAAAATAATGCTTAAATCATAATGCCTGCTTTGCAATATTTCGAATTAATGTTTAAAAAAGTAGAGGAAGTAAAAATGTAAAAAAAAAAAAAAAAAAAAAAAAAAAAAAAAAAAAACTAGGTCATGACCTTGGCTTTTGATCTAGATCAAGATATATCAATTATATGTTTTCCCATAAAAAGGTCATAATCCTAACTTATGACCTTACTTCATTTCTATAAACAATGCTTCAAAACATCAAGTATAAAAATTACATTGAAATATGATCAAAATAAGAAACAAATGGTAAAATGCACAAAGGTTTAAAACTAAGTCATGATTTTTACCTTCGATCTTGCCAATTTAAAGGGTGTAATTTATAGAAAATGTCAGAAAAATTCGTTTCCAAAATGTTTTTAAATTTTTGAACCCTAATGTAACCTTCCCCTAGTTTTTATAGCCATGACACAGCCTATAAACTACACTTGCCTGTATATACTTCTAAGTTTCATTGAAATCTATTCAGTAATTTTAGAAAAGATCATTTATCATTGCAGATAATTACATTACTGTAGTTACTGTTACCATTCACACCAGTTTGTATTTACATTATTTTTATCTTCAACTGAAGTGTATATATACACTATAAATATCCATGTCAAAAACATTTGAGAAATTTGAAAAATTAAACAGATAAAAAAGGAACCTAAAAATTCATTCAGAGATAAAAGTTTTAAAATTCACTGTACAATAGGAAAGGAAAAGAGCAGAGTGATTTAAAGAAATGATGGTAAAAGTATTTTGTGTTATGAGGAAAAACACCATCTAGTTATCCTGACTGATGTGAATAGAAATACAATTTTTCACTTGTTCATTTTAAGCATTGACTTTGAAATACATATTTACATGTAACTGCAATCATAATGCAAAAACAATATACCTTGCTACAGCTGTCACTGTGAAAATATTAAGAGACTTAAAAGCTGACATTTAACTAGTTTGCATTCCTGCTATGCTAGGCTATGTTGATGGTATTTAACACCCTGGTAAAGATAATTTCACTGTATCAAAATAATCAGATTTGCAATAGTGAAGGAAACTGGAATACCCAAAGAAAATCACAGACCTACATCAGTTAGGAAAACTTAACCTAAAAGCGCTAGGCCAACTTCAATTCAATAATGCCGAGTTGATTCAAAGGCAGGGAGGGCATCTTCCTCCAAAGATTGGACGGGGGTGGAGCCTAAAATGTTGATTCAATCCCCGACCGAGTCAAACATATGACTTGAATTTAAGTAGAGAGTATTGACTGTTGACACATTGTCAGGATAATTTGAAGGGAAGTGTTGGTAACTTGTCTGCAGCAGACTGATTCTATGAGTTATCATGTAAAATTGCCCCGGGTACGATTAGTACTACAAATCATAATTCTACACCTCACACATACATAAACTTTTCCTGGAAAATTGCTAATGCAACATTAAACAGCATTACGACCAATAAAATTCCCATTTAATTTTTATAGTTAATGTTAAGGGGCTGTGTGAACCAATTTTCTGCAGTGAAGGCATAAAACTTGTTGAATAGAACCAAATTACTTAACATGCCACTTATAAAAAAGAAATATGTTGTAAATTTTTTCAACAAATAAAACTGTAGATGTGAACACACAATGTAACACCATGGTGAATTTTTTACCATTAGCTGTCCCGTCCCTGAATTTGAAATAGAATTGACATTTAAGTCTGAAAGTTAATCCAAGCATATTAATATGAGTAAGTAATTTAAAACATTTATGCTGTATGTTTTTCTCTAATATTTTTCACCCAAGGTTGTAAAAGAAAAAAGTCTGTTGTATAATTAGACAATATTAATTGTTTTTTTTATATTATATAGCAATTTTGATTTTATTTAAATGTCAGTGTATACTGAAGTGGAGTGGAGAGGAGAGGACAAATAATGATTTAGAATCCAGTTACTGATTACTTCACAAGAATATTAAGGCAGACAGTTCTGAGATCATGGAGTTAACCTGAGTGCCCATAGATAAATATCGGCTTTCAGCAAACAAATGAAAATTCTAACCCTAGGATCTGACCCAGCAGAATTTAAACCTAGTCAGTATGACCTTTAATCTGTTAGCATGTAACTTAGACCACTTGCCCTCCAAGGCCCAATTGTTGGGGTACTTTAATAATATGAAAAAAAAATTCTGCAGAAAAGTTTTATTAACAGCGAGAATTGTTGCTAATAAAAACATATTCCAGATGATGTAAATGTTTGGTACTATTTATAAACTATCATACTGTTACAAAAGTACATAAAGGACGTATGGGTATAAAAGAATCTATTTATAAGTTATAAGTACAACAGACTACAATATGTCTATAAAGTACAACAGACTACAATATGTCTATAAAGATATCACTTCTGTATTAAAAACACACAATTCGTCTTTAAGTAGGGTTTATTTTAAAGTACACAAAACAACCTATGGGTTTTTGTGTTGTCAGTCTTTGCATTTTGTTGTCAATTTAACTTTTGTCTATAGATGGTAATTCTATAATATATAACAAAAATATAACAAAACTTTTGATGTGCTTTAAGTGCACATTTTGGTAAATCATTCCTAATCAGTGACACTAGGGGCCGTAAAGTTTGATAGATAAAAAAATAAGCCAAACAGTTGAAAATTACTGGATTTAAAGTTCCAAAGTTATATGAATCCAGATCCAGCTATAGAATGCTTTGTTTTAGGGAACATACTTTAGTTTAAAATAAATTTCAGAAATTAAGACTGCTGAAAATTTTGCTACGTGGTACATTTTCTAATAGCACAAAGTGCTACCCACTGAGTTATTCATACCCTCTAGGAGTATTACTCCACAAACAGTGGTACCCGCTCAGGGGTGGTAATATATAACAA
>CM056598.1:4101937-4129437 GCA_029721355.1 Tegillarca granosa
ACAACAGACTACAATATGTCTATAAAGTACAACAGACTACAATATGTCTATAAAGTACAACAGACTACAATATGTCTATAAAGTACAACAGACTACAATATGTCTATAAAGTACAACAGACTACAATATGTCTATAAAGATATCACTTCTGTATTAAAAACACACAATTCGTCTTTAAGTAGGGTTTATTTTAAAGTACACAAAACAACCTATGGGTTTTTGTGTTGTCAGTCTTTGCATTTTGTTGTCAATTTAACTTTTGTCTATAGATGGTAATTCTATAATATATAACAAAAATATAACAAAACTTTTGATGTGCTTTAAGTGCACATTTTGGTAAATCATTCCTAATCAGTGACACTAGGGGCCGTAAAGTTTGATAGATAAAAAAATAAGCCAAACAGTTGAAAATTACTGGATTTAAAGTTCCAAAGTTATATGAATCCAGATCCAGCTATAGAATGCTTTGTTTTAGGGAACATACTTTAGTTTAAAATAAATTTCAGAAATTAAGACTGCTGAAAATTTTGCTACGTGGTACATTTTCTAATAGCACAAAGTGCCTACCCACTGAGTTATTCATACCCTCTAGGAGTATTACTCCACAAACAGTGGTACCCGCTCAGGGGTGGTAAATATATAACAAAAATACCTATTAAAATTATATAATTATTCTTCATCAGGGACACTAGGGGCCGAAACGTTTGATAGATAAAAACATAAGCCAAACGGCTTTCAGTATAACTGATTTCGTATCTATATCTGAGTTTACATTTATTGGTTAAAAGGTATCTTTTTCAGAATCTAATTGCAATGTCCAACTTTTCACATAAATCTTGTATAGAATCTCAAGACCTTTAAATATACAAGTAAAATCAATAAAGCAAAAAAAAAATAGTCAAGCAGTCAAAAACTTATAAATGTAAAAAAAAAAAAAAAAAAAAAAAAAAAAAAAAAAACTTTGGAACTTGCTGTAAATATATAACACCAATACCTATTACAATTTGATGTACCATATGTGAACATTTCGGAAAATCATTCCTATTCAGTGACACTAGGGGCCGTAAATGTTTGATAGATAAAAACGTAAGCCAAACAGTTGAAAACTACTGAATCTAAAGTTCCAAAATTATATGAATCCAAATCCAATTAAGGAATGCTTTTCACGAGCGAACAAACCTTAGTTAAATATAAATTTTAAAATTTGACAATTTTGTTAAATGGTATGTTTTCTTATAGTACAAAGTACTACCTATTAAGTTATGCATACCCTCGGAGAGTATTACTCCACCAGCAGCGGTACCCGCCCATTGGTGGTAAAGATATAACAAAAACACCTATTAAATTTTGATGTACCGTATGTACACATTTCGGAAATTCATTCCTAATCTGATATAAAGTTGATGTGCAGTTTGCAATATATTTTATTTTTATTGAGTTGTCTCAAACTAAGATATGAATTGAAAAAGTTTAAATACGCCCGTCTATGACGGGACGTATTATGGTATGGCGCAGTCCGTCTGTCCGCCCGTATGTCCACACGTCGTACGCTAACTCAAGAATGCTTTGAGCAATTTTAATGAAACTTTTGTGAAATGTTTGTATCTAAGGCAGAAAGCTCCCTTTCGTTTTTGAGATTCGTATGTTTTCTCGTTGCGGAGTTATTGGCCTTTAATTGTCAAATTTTAGGCATTTTTTGCATGTTGTACAATAACTGAAACTTCCTTTAAACTATTTTAATGGCTCTTTTGTGTTTTATTTTTTTATCCATGAAAGAAAGCACCCTTTCGTTTTTGAGATTCCTTTTTTGTCACTACGGAGTTATGGGACTTTAATTGTCATATTTAAGGCATTTTTCTGAATGTCGTATAATAACTCAACTGAGCTCCCTTTTATTTTTGAGATTTGTATGTTTTCTTGTTGTAGAGTTATTGGCCTTTAATTGTCAAATTTGAGGCATTTTTTGCATGTTGTAACTCAAAAATCATTTGATTTTACATGGCAAAAAAAAAAAAATAACAACAAAACAAAGTAATCTCTACATGTCTAGCAGGATTTAATAACAAAAAGCAAGGAAGATTACATGGCACGTCTAGCAGGATTCAATAAGACAAAGCAAGAAAGATTACATGGCACGTCTAGCAGGATTCAATAAGACAAAGCAAGAAAGATTACATGGCACGTCTAGCAGGATTTAATAACAAAAAGCAAGGAAGATTACATGGCACGTTTAGCAGGATTCAATAACAAAAAGAAAGGAAGATTTTATGGCAATTGTAGCAGGATTCAATAACAAAAAGCAAGGAAGATTACATGGCACGTCTAGCAGTAATCAATAAAACAAAGCAAGGAAGATTACATGGCACGTCTAGCAGGAATCAATCAGACAAAGCAAGGAAGATTACATGGCAAGTCTAGCAGGATTCAATAACAAAAAGCAAGGAAGATTACATGGCACGTTTAGCAGGATTCAATAAGACAAAGCAAGGAAGATTACATGGCACGTCTAGCAGGAATCAATCAGACAAAGCAAGGAAGATTACATGGCAAGTCTAGCAGGATTCAATAACAAAAAGCAAGGAAGATTACATGGCACGTTTAGCAGGATTCAATAAAAAAAAGAAAGGAAGATTTTATGGCAATTGTAGCAGGATTCAATAACAAAAAGCAAGGAAGATTACATGGCACGTCTAGCAGGAATCAATAAGACAAAGCAAGGAAGATTACATGGCAAGTCTAGCAGGATTCAATAACAAAAAGCAAGGAAGATTACATGGCACGTCTAGCAGGATTCAATAAGACAAAGCAAGGAAGATTACATGGCACGTCTAGCAGGAATCAATAAGACAAAGCAAGGAAGATTACATGGCACGTCTAGCAGGATTCAATAACATAAAGAAAGGAAGATTTTATGGCACGTTTAGCAGGATTCAATAACAAAAAGAAAGGAAGACTATATGACATAATTAAACAAAACAAAGAAGTGATGTCTACACGTTTAACAATATTTTAGTAAAACAAAAATACAAAGAAATTATTATACTTGTAAAACATAATTAAACAATAAAGAAAATATATATAAAGAAATGAAGATTTTAGATCCAAACAAAAAGATTTGAGGCTTCTAGGAATGCAGTTCTAAACTTGGTTCAACTCAAATTCGCAGGATATCTGCCCCCGCTATGTAGTGTAGTACGTGTTTTAAAAATGACTTGAATAACTGTAAACAGAATCCTATAAAGAAATGATGGATGGCAGTATAATTGACAAAGAAGCCATACTGTGGTTTTGTACTTTATTCTGATGTTGATCTAAACATGTATTGATTTGTGATAGTTTATAAAGAGAAATTCCTTCAATGATCCTAAAACATATCCTTAGTTCAACAGAATTTAGTCAACATACGCCAAATCAAGTTGTTTATTTCACCATTACTTCTACGTTTGTAAACGTTTTCTTTCTTGCCTGAAGTTAATTAGATGGAAGCGGAAAAGTTTAAAACTTCCCGAACTTCCCGAATTATGTTATTGAAAAAAAAATTCACAAATATTTCCAATTATCAAGTCTTCAAAATGTTTGATAAAGAATTGTATAATTAGAAGGAATTTTGGAAAATATTGTAAAATTTTCAATATGCAAAGTTACGCAGTTCATTTTCTATTCTTATTTATTACTTTACATTTCCAATATCATAGTAATTATTAATTTTATTTGTAACTGTCTTCTCATCATTTAATGATATAATTGTTAGATAAATGGATGCATTTTAAAGGTGATAAAGTTAATGTTCTTACAAGCTATGTAAGTAGCACAAGAATTTCTTCTTGGAAAAACTAAAGATTTTTACTGACATGTTATACAACGTATTTTCAAAAGGTTATGAAGTATTAAAAGTTTAAATTATGTAAATTCTTCCATTTCCACGAGCTGTTTTGAAAAAAGTGAGAGACAAAGCTGATTGAGAATGAATACCAAACTTTGATTTTGCGTCGATGTTTTAAATAAATATTATTATTATTATTATTTATTAATTAATTTATTTATTTATTTTTTATTTATTTTTCGACGGGTGCTTGTAGACATTTTTGATTGGTCATCCTTCTAAGCTAAGACGGTATTGTTATCCTTATTTGGAAAAAGCCTGTTTCATCAATTTAATGTATGTTGAAATTTTCAATTATTAAAGAAAATTATTGTAGCAATAGTTTTTAATATCTGAAATGCTGAAACTATTAAATGAATTTAATCTATACCATTCTATATGAGTGTATTCAATTGTTATCTTAAATGAGACGGTTAATTATGAAGAAATCAAAATTTGCTTCTACGTTTCGCATGATATTGTTTTGATGTTTTGCCAGTTATAAATTAATTCATTTTTTAACTGATGATGTCAAATTCTATATTCAAACATTACAGAGTCAATCGTTATCGAACTAACTACACATTTACTGACTGAAATGGTATTTGGCACACTAGAATTCACGAAAGTGCCCAGTGGTTCACTAGCTACTCTGACCGTTAGTCACCACAGTACTAGAGATTTGTAAGGTCAATTGCACTTAAATTACAGTCCTTAGATAATTAACTAATTGTAGAATGATTAATTTTATAGTAGTACATACGGGAAGTATACAGTATACAGAGTCAAAAATCGATTTCTTATAGTGATGTACTGACGTTGTAGGAATATTGTGGTCTAATTCTGGTTAATGATAGAAAGATAAAGTCTATTATTAATTCTCCCTTTCATGTTAGTATCACATAAATAACTACAACACGTGTATTTATTGTTACTAAAGAACAAAGTAACTTCTACGTAATGTATGATAAATCACTCACAAGCAAGTGTGTGCAAAGTACTGTCAGATATGTTTATATTAACGGATGGATGTTGCCGTGGCAATTTTACAAAAGTGCACCAACAGAATAGTCATATCTCTTGAAAATGTTTGAATGATGTAACTAGATTTGGACAATTACTTATAGGAAAAAAAAACGAAGATACTAACCTTTCTGAAGTAACTAGTGTTACTTTAATTACATAATTATGTTGTGAACAAATTGTTTTGTTTTGTTGTTGAATTAAATTGAATAGAGTCATCTATCTAACAGAGACACCGCTCTCTCTCTCTCTCTGTCTCTCTCTCTCTCTCTCTCTCTCTCTCTCTCTCTCTCTCTCTCTCTCTCTCTCTCTCTCTCATACATCTGTGTTGAGGTCCAGGAGGATATGTACCTTTGAGTTAATTAAATTGCCACATTGAAAACAACCAACATTACTTTTGCACTTTCAACACAGTTCTAAACATAATAATGATTAATTACAGTAATGCAGATTGACGTCATTGAATTGTCAGCACTTAAATGATGTATATTTATCATTAGATTAATTATATTTGATTGTCTGTCAATTTTAAAGCTCAATACAAAAGAAACTTGGAGTTATCCTCATAATTTATGATAGTGATATTTTGGCTATAAGTGGCATTTTGGGTTTAGACATAACGACAGCTGAGAAAGCTAATCTCGGTTAGCATTGACTCTAAAGAGATTTCAACAGATATATATATATATATATATATATATATATATATATATATATATATATATATATATATATATATATATATATATATATGATATAATTGGACTCAGCTGGTTTGGTGACATTTTCAGTAAATTAAATATCAAAACATTTAAATACCACAAGAGGAAGAAAATTACGCCAAGATATCATCATTTCTAAGCCATTTATCATCGTTGTTATCAATGCTATTTCCTATGTTATTTTCCTAATATTTGATCATTTTTATTACCTTCAAGTTGGCTGACATATGTTCCCGATAAAACATCACACTATTACTGATATAACATACCTGCTACTAGATCTTGATTCATAAATGTTGGTTATTGTACACATACCTAATGGCTCTCATACCTGTTGATACTGTACGACAATCCTTCATCGAATAAAGATCGTTTAATGTTACAATTTAGACGCACTGGATTATTATATCTTATATGCAAAAATAAGGATGAAACCGTTTTTAGGTTGGTATTACTGCTTCAGATGGCTTAAATAGCGCGTTGTGTTTTTTATGGAAAGTGTTGATATTGCATGTCCATGATTCACGTGGATTTTAATTACCTGGATCGTTAATTACCAGTATACTTCTTAAGGTAAGTGAAATAGTTCAGATTATTATAAAATAATAGACCCTCATGTTAGTATTTCTTAATTGTGCTTTGTTGGCGTCAAGGAGGGTCATTACATAAATAGATAAGGGTAATATTGTATATTACGCCTTGAAGTACAGTGTCACAAATTGATTTAACATGATAGATATCTTGTTGTAGATTCAATCGTTTTCAAATCCCTACCTATATAGATACATTAAATTTCTTTCTTCTTGGTTAAAAAGTATTTAAGTGGCTCTGTCTAAGAATCTGATATGTCACAAATAAAAATAAATAAAAATCAAGAATTGTTATTCAAAATGCCAGCAAAATAACTTTTTGTTCAAGTATTTTTGAGATATAAACGGTGTCGTTTTGCAATTTACTTCATTTATAGAGGATTGTGCGTGATTCAAATCGTTAAACAAAAAACACATAATCAATTTATATTGAATCTAATTTGGTCTCAAATTAAAGTTTTTGTTTTTCTTAATAAGTTAAAAGTCTATGTATCTTCAAGAATCAAGTTTATATTAGGAAATAATATCTTAACTTAAGTTGTTTTCAAAGATAAATAAATTAATTAAAAAGTTTGTTGTTTGATTGGAACCTGCTGTTTCAGGGCCGGTCGTTCCTTTATAGATTTTTTAAGACATAAACTAGATGTTATATGTGAAATTTTGAATCTTTTATTTTTTGTAAATGCATGATATGCTTTGTCATCAGTTACTGAGTCTTTTGTAAGTATAAAGTGTGCTCGGTCAGTCACTCCTGTTTTTGCAAGCACGCGACGTATTCGGTCAGTCACTTTTGACACGGCGTGTTCGGTCAGTCACTAGTTTCTGCAAGCACATTGGATGCGTTTTGTCAGAAACTGTTGTTTTTGCAAGTACACACTGCGTTTTTAGTCAGAAACTGTTGTTTTTTCAAGCACATACTGAATGTTCTGTCATTCACTGTAGTTTTTGCGAGCACATAAGATGCGTTTTGACAGAAACTGTGGTTTTTGCTAGCACGCACGTTTTGTTTGGTTAGAAACTGGTCATATTTAGGTATACATGTTATTCATCATTGACATTCTGGAGACGTTTTTAATTTTCTTGCCAGCACGTATCAAAAACAAAAAAAAACAAAAAAAAAATGCCGGGGGAGTGGGGGGTGTAAGGAACTTGTTGCGTTGGGAGCAAACTCAAGAATTATTGACAAAGTATATTTTAATCGTGTAAAAATCACAAATTAATGTCCACAATGGCTGCATTTGTTTATTTCTTCTTACTTAAAAAAGCATATTGCTTCTCTATGCGCTTTTGCTCTTTTGATGGGACATGGCTTTGAAGGGGCTTTAACATGTGCTGCTGTATTATTATCATAATTTTTATTATTATTATTATTATCCAAAATAACACATGGTAATTATATATATATGTGTGTGTGTGTGTGTGTGTGTGTGTGTGTGTGTGTGTGTGAATTGTATAATATATTGGTTGTTTTAAAGAAAAATATTGTACGATTTTTTAAATACAAATAGTACTTTGAAAGAAATATGGAATACGGAAGTCATTATTAAGACACGTACCCTTGTTATAGATGGCTTTTCTTGAACAAATTGTTGCAGAGGATAATAGATAAATTATCGATCTTGTAAATCTTGTTAATTAACTTTGTAATTGATTTCCGACCATTCCCCAAACGTTCAATATAACTTTAAATTACGGAATGTCTTATAACTATCGTGTAATTAAACTTGTTAAACAAAACCTATATTGTCTTGATATGGTTCATCATTAGGCAGTGACCTCTCTCTTCTTTGAATAATATAATTAGCTTTATTATATCCAAAGATATCAAATTATAAACAAATTTCCTATAGTAAAACCAGATAGAGATTTCCCTTTAGTTCCCTGCTTATCGGAGTTCCAGTGACGTGAAGTACGAAGTGTTGTTATGCCTATCCATCGTGAGGAAAACCAAACATTCTTATTATAAACCCGGATAAAGATTAAAGTGTTGAATAAATGCTTTATTGAATAAAATGTCTCGTAGTTAATTTTGGACTTGAAACTATTACATCATAAACTGTCATTACTACTCCGCTATCGATGGTACCCTCTTTTCCCTGAGTAATTGATTTGTCGGACTTCCAGAAAAGAACATTATAATTAACATTATCTAATACTGTAGACTTTATAACAATTTTGTAATTAACTTATTGAAAAGGTTCTCGGCTACATCAGTTTAGGTTTGGATTCTTCATTAGGCAGAGACGTCGAGCTTATCTTGAAATAATGGCATTAATTTTTATTACATCCGGCGACATGAAATTATCAACGGAATGTGTATTGTCGAAAACAAAGCTACGGAGATATAACTGTAGTACTTATAAGGAAATTAATGGTTTACCAACACGAAAAACGGGTTATATATGTGGTTTTCTTTGCTCATTATTTTCCTGCACGTCATTGCCAGCATTATATAGACTGGTACAAGAAAACGTTCCTTGTCAATTTAAATTGAATAGATCTATAACACAAAAATATGGCAACACATTTTCTAAATGATAATACAAACTATATTAACTTAATATGATCACATTGATTTTCTTTTTGTCATTACATTTGATATGATATATGATATATATTGTTAAATAATTCGTTCTTTTTGTACAACTCTTTACATGTTAAATAATGTTCTTTTTCTTATTACATTAGACGTGATATATATCAAATATATATCAAATACTGTTAAATACTGTGTTCAATTTGTACTACATGTTTACATGTTATTTAAACACTGAATCTGTATTGCGTTCGGGTTAACGAAAAAAGAAAGAAAGAAAAAAGAAAACGAATACAAATTCATGCAAGTTTTTCAATCACAGGAACCAAGTGAGATTTTACTATCATTCTATTTTTTATATTATTTAGTTTATTCAAATTTTATTCATTAATTTTACTTTTTTTATTTTACTTTATTATTTATCTATTTATTTATTTTTTTTATATTATTATTATTATTATTATTATTATTATTATTATTATTATACTGTATCAATTCGACCACCATTTCTTTACTAAGATTTTCCTTAACTTAAGTCTGGCAAATTAAAAACCTTAATCATTTTGTTAATTGTTGAGATGTTGAGTAAGTGAAGGTGTCATTTTGAAGATCACTTCATGCTAGTAGCTCCATATTTATTTTAAACAGATATGTAAATTTGTAACTCAGATGGAGATTGCTAAAGTTTGCTAGATTTAAGTTAAGGAAAATCTTAGTTCAGGAATAATTGTGAAACCTGGACCAGGCGGTTGTAATATTTCTGTTTTTGCTTACCTCAAACACTAGTATAAACAAATTTTCAATCTGTTCCTTTTGGCTTCATTTCCAGATAACAATATAATTTATTGATTCATATTAAGTCCATCTATCTTTGTTTCGGTGAAAATCTAAATTTTATTGCATATGTTTATTTCATAAAGGTTTGACCTTTTCGTTTATATGTGTTTGTTTTCGATACTACGTATTTATTTAGTTTAAAATAAGGAGGTATTAGAATTTCCATACTAGAATTTTCTGATGTAATGGAGACAGTAATTTAAAAAACGCTTTTGGGATATTTACGGGTTTTTTTTTTTTTTTTTTTTTTTTTTTTTTTTTTTTTTTTTTTTTCTTAATTAGAAACGAGATACCCTTAAAGTGTTCCTATAGTTTTATTGAAGTTTAAGTTAAAGATTGCTTAAAGTCAATCAGACTTAAAGCTTAGTAATTTTGTCTGTGTGATAAAAATGCTGTTTCTAGCCAATTAAAATAGTGTGATATACATTGTAATGACATTTTTTCATATTTATTTAATATCAAACAAAAGTTTAAGTTGAAATACGCTTTAAGCCATCAGTCAGTCAGATTTAAATGGGATTTTTGTCATATTTTTTCAATATCAAACAACCTAAGCCACTTTAGTATAGTATTGGACCGCGAGACACTAGGGCATGCCATCTGGATATGTGTGTGTGTGTGTGTGTGTGTGTGTGTGTGTGTGTGTGTGTGTCTTACACAATTAATTAATCCATTAGTTTATATAAATGTGAAAAATTATCACTCTGGACAACAATGCACCATAAATTACACATTCTTAAAGCTAGATTTTCCTATGCATAATATAAAACGGCGCATTTTTCTTACCTATGTATTAGCTCTACGATAAAACCTTTGTTTAGCATTGAAATTCAAGGGGAAACCTACTGCTAGTTAGATCATTGATCACGTGATTCTTTATCGAAAACGAGGCAACGGTGGGCATACAAAACTATACAAAAATTTTGGTTTTCTATCATAATCAATCATATAAGATTTTCGAAACGTTTAAACAATTAAAATAAGGACATTTTTTTCTCAACAATAACGTTCTGTTTCGCCTGAAAACACCTTGCGTGGGGTGGCCTACATGTGTCCATGCAGGAGCAAAACGACCAATTTGTCGTGCGTACACAAGCCAAACTGCTGTTTTATTTGCATCCATTTTCCATTTGAGTCATGATAATTTGAATCCTATGATTCAATTTGTACCAGTTGGCCCCTGTTCTTTTCTTTGCAGAATACGTTGTCGTTCTCGCAAAAGCACCTTTTTTTCTGTCGACGCCATTGTTATTTCCATGTAGGAATCTGGGCATGCTCTCAAATGATAATGAAATTTTATCGAGTTGCCCCTACCTTTTTGGATTTTCATTTATTTTGGGCTTATAAGAGTAAACTTTAATTATTGAACTGTTTTAAAATGATGTTCTTTGTCAATATGAATGCGAAAACTTTGCCAGCAAACTGAATAATACGCTTCAGCGTGTTTTGATAGCTTTGCCTTGCAAGGTTTTTGCATTCATAATGACAACAAACATTGTTTTGAAACAATTCAATTGTTTTTTTTTTCGTTAAATATTTCAAAAGAAAAAAAAATTCACTGATTTCAAGACTAAAACGTTCCCTTCGATTAACACATGCACGTCTGGAGGAGTCCAGTAGACGCAAGAGCCTCGAAGAATTAAGATCAAGAACATTATTTTCGACCGAAATATTGTCCACAAAAAACAACACAATAACACATTTTTTTGTTTTATTAACATTATTATTTTCATTATTTTGTAATACATAAATACATGATGTTGATGTTAATGAACCGTTCTTGTAAAATTTCTTATTAGTCTTGTGGCGAATGCAAACAAATGTGACATGGCAGCCGCGTTTGTTTACCTTTTATATATTAGTTCCTGTTTGTGCATTGTATTTTATATGTTTTCATACACAGAGTCACATGGTTTTTGTGATTTATGGACTATATGAATGCAAAAACTCTAAAGATTGGAGAAATGGTAAATCGCACAGATCATAATAACAACCAATTGATATTGATAGAAAAATGTCTTAAAAAATTATTTTTATCAGTAATGAGTAAACTCATCGCAGCTTTAAGAATACATCAATATAAAGAGGATATCTACTTAGTTCACCATAGATCATATAATATGGAGTACTTTTCCTAAATTTTAGTATTCGTTACAAAAATCTATTTTATTGTTATTCATTTTACGTTTAATACCTATTTAGTCCATATTTTGAATGTTAATTAGCAATCTGGTTTGTCTCGAAAAAATTGAACATGTACACCCTTCCATTATTTTGTTTTTCATGGCTTGAAATAGATACCGTTCTTTAAGTAAAAGCCTGACCTCACATGAACAGGGTTTGTCACGAGAGTGCCGCCCCTTTATTTCTATTTATAATGCTAGTGAACTGGACAACCCCAAACAGGGTTTGGCAAAACATCCTTTAAATAGAAATTCGTGGAAATGGTAGTTCCATCCTTCAATGTTACATGTAAATGTGACCCCCCCCCCCCCCCACGTATGTCAAAGCATTTTTTCCATCATTTAGTGTTCGTCTGTAGAATTATGGGAGGAAAAGAATTAGTATTATAATTAACGTTGTAACGATTGACTCTTACGTTGAAAACAGATCAGGCTTATATAAACGACCTGGAAAAGTAAGTGTTCAATTTCATCGCTTTGATTGTTTAAGTAAAATATTTTTAGTTAAGCTTGATATTATTAAAGTAGTATAAATTCGAACAAAACATATTGCTCACAGCAGATAAAATACGGTTCATGACTTCGTTGCAGTTTTAAAGATTAATACTGCACATAAGCAGCGTTATGTAACATTGCTCACTCAGTAAATGCTCATATTTGTAAACAATATTGTTGTTATGCGACACAATTGAGTGCATCATTTCATGAAAATTCAGACATATCAAATAAAATAATATATAAAGAATGTACGAGCTTATATACATTTAATTTCTGATGTTACAGCAAACTTTTGGTCGTAATAGAAAGGAGAATCTCATGAAAAGAATATAAAATGTTTGAAGAATGTGAAATTTGTCAATAGCAAAATAGTCGCCATGGTAAAGTATTTCAAAAAATATTTATTTATTTATTTATTTATTTATTTATTTATTTATTTATTATTTAGTTAAAATTTGAAAAGGTAAATTCTTTGAAGACAAGTGTCTTGTCGTTACAGGAAGTTCATGTGCTTTTGTAAAATATCTTTGATGTATTCTTTTATATATATATATATATATATTAAAATAATTCGCCTTGGATATATTTTGAATCAGACTTGTACATTTCTGAAAATACGTGAGTGTGTTCTTAAGTGTAGGGTCTAATTATTTACCTTACATTTTAATATGATAATGGGCCCTACAAAATATGTCTAAATTTTATAATTAGTATATAACCTTTGGACGAATGTTAGCCGCGTTATAAGTGTCAGCTGTTAGTTTTAAATTGTATTCTTTTTTAAATTAAAAGTAGCACATGACACTGCTTAAAACGTTTGTGCTGTGACGTGCATCAACGTTACTTACCTCGTCATTTTCAAGACCTTTTTTGAACTTCTTATAAATACTGAATGTTTTCCATTATGACGTAGGTTTTCGTTGCTATGATATTTCATAACCTAATTGGTAGTTCCTATAAGTACTAAATGTTTTTAGTTATGACGTAGATTTTCGACGTTCTTATGTTCTATGACCTATTGAGTAGTTACAATAAGTACCGAATGTTTTTATTTATGACGTAGGTTTTCATCGGTCTTATATTTTATGACCTGTTGGAAAGTTCTTATAATTACTGAACGTTTTCAATTATGACTTACGTTTTTTATCGTTCTTATGTTTCAAGACGTATTGGAAAGTTGTTATAAGTACCGAATGTTTTCATTTATGACGTAGGTTTTTATCGGTCTTATATTCTATGACCTATTGTAGTTCCTATAAGTACTAAATGTTTTCATTTATGTTGTTGGTTTTCATCGTTCTTATGTTTCATACCCTATTGGAAAGTTCTTATAAGTACTGAATGTTTTTAATTTTGACGTAGGGTTTTTATTGTCCCTTTGTTTCATGACATATTGGAAGTTCCATTTAGGTACTAAATGTTTTCAATTATGACATAGGGTTTCATCGTTCTTATGTTTTAATACCTATAAGGAAGTTCTTATAAGTATCCATTTTTTAGTCATAACGTACCAAAGTTTTACATTGCATTCGTCATTATTTTATTACAACAATGTGTTTAAATAATTTTATAAAAATACACTTGCATTTACTTTTAAAAATTAGTATGTTAAAATTATTTTTAGTCAGTAACTTCGTTTCAATACCCAGAGTAAAATTTTAAATGTCATAAAAATGTGTGATTTCTTTTAATTCTTAGCTGTAAAAGCCTCCAAATGGAAAACAAGCAATGAACAACTTATTCATAAAAATATTCACTTCAAAATGAATTTTATGAATTATAAATAAATAAATAAAAAAAAATAAAAAAAAAAGAAAGAAAGAAAGAAAGAAAGAAAAAAGTTTCATAAAATAAATAGAGAAGCCAAAGACAAAGGACGAAGTTATTTTGAGTATAGGGATCACTGATTAATAACTTTGTCATGTGCTACTTTTGAATGCATTATTTTATAAAAATTCAAAACCTTTAGTTTTGCAATATTTAGACAATTCTTTATAGAAATTTCTTTATTTTACAAAAAATAACAAAATGTCATCTACAGTACTGTGAAGGGATTGGAGCGAACAATCCTAAATGGTATCTAAATCTGATAAAAATAATCCAACTCAACAAGAATACCTTGTATTCAAGAGTTGAAATAATGTCATAATTACAGTATGTTTGTCTGTCAACTTATTACATAACACGTCTAACTCAGGTAATTTGAGGATATGTTGCTATGATAAAGCACGCATAACAAAATCTTCAGTAGAGCTATCGAACCATTTCTACTGAGACAAAAACATTTAAATATCAGAACATTGTTAAAACCATAGACTTAGAGTGATTATCGTTAATGGATGTCAATGCAAATCTCATTTATTTTAGTAATACATATTAAAGTAATAAACCGCCGGCGGAGGTAAAAGATTGTCATTAAATACTATCGATTTTTATCTTATCCCTTTAAAATGGCAATCACTACCGATAACCCTTTGATCAACATAAGCTCATAAACGATTGGTAAGTCAGTTTTAGTAAGTCGCAACAGTCAATTAAGCTTGTTACTAGAACTCTTAGTTAACATGTCCCCAGTTTCACAATCATTCCCTCAATAGAAATTTTCTTAACTTAAATCAGAAAATTTTGAAATATTTATAATTTTATCACTTAAAATACACTGGAATCTAAGGTGTCATACTGAAGAACTTGTCAAGCTCATAACATCTGTATTTAGTTTTGTCAAAAAATGTTTACTAATAGTTTTGATTAATATTTTTCTTGTAAATAAATGGAAATGTGTACATAACAAGTATTTTTAAGATATAGGGATGGTTAATTGTTATGAAATGCAATCAGTAGAGGTGTTTAAGAATTTATTATGACTAAATAGATGGAGATCTCCCAAAATCCGGATATATCAAGGTATTTTGTTTGCCTTAATAACTAGTGGTTCTGAACATCTTTCTGTTATTTCAACCCTTTTATCATTAATCTGACACTCCGTGTGCAAAATTTTGAAGGACTGTACATGGTTTCAGAAACTGAAGTATGGATAAGTGCGAAGCTTGGTTGTAAAACTCAACTTTATTGACATGGTTTTATATTTTATTTATCGTTATGACTGTCTTTGTTACGTTTATTTACTATTCACACACCCTGTTCCTAGTTCTCTGCCTGTCCTGTAATATTGTATGTTTTAAATTGATATATTGATTAAAACTTTCAAATACCCTGTCGAAACAAACAAGTAGAATCCATGACTTCCAAAAAGATTCAATACATGCTTTTGATTGTATTAGAAGATGCCACATGCTTTTACTTCAAACTACCATTCGTGGTTAGCTGGGATAGTTTTGAATGGACAAAAATTAGAGTTTACCAACGGAAATTTTTAGCACAAATTAAATTATTTTTGTATTGAGGCGGAATGAAAAGTTTAATAACTGTAAAATTTATATTTTAGAAATGAAGATGAAAGTTAATTTCAATACGTGTATAATATTACATTTATTATTTTGTTGTAATGACCAGTCATTTAAAGGATTTCCATTAAAACACTGTTTTTCATTAACAAAATATACAATCATGACAAACTAATATTTTCTGTTTGATTTCAAATAGGTATTTCATTACAATAAAATATTTCTATCAATGTCTATATTTATCTTGTTTAATCCTTTGGTTTTTATCTCTATATATTTTTCTAAAAATATAATTTCGTTTAGATGAGAGGCCTTTGAAACGATTTTTTTAATTTAAATAATACGGGCCCTTAAAAGGTTTTATGGCCGTCATCACAATATTTGTTTTAAGTATGAAGCCACTGTTTCCAGAGTTAAACTGGATATATTTGGCTTACCATAGTTCTTTGTTCCTTTCATTCTCGAAATTGATTTTGAACATGGAGGATGTTGCTAGCTAAACAGAAGGTCCTTACTCTTCTGGAGCACCCGGCCTCACTTCTTTCATGGAAGCTCACGTGCATAATTTAATTTGCAAGTTTTCAAAGTTATTACTTTGTTTTTTTTTTGTTTTTTTTTTTTTGTTTTTTTTTTTTTTTTTGGGGGGGGGGGGGTTGTGATTAGGACATAGACTGGTATGTGTTTTATTTGTATATGATGTTTCTTTCCTCATTATGAACTATTAACTCCGCTTGTCAATGAAATTAAAGTCTTCGTTATTTGATAAATACGATACAATTGTTTTAACTCTTTTTTGACCTCTTATTCACACGACTGTTCCTGGTTCCCGGCCTGTTCTGTAATATCGTATGTTTGAAATTGATTAAAACTTTCAAATACCCTGTCGAAATATACCAGTAGATCCGATGACTTCCAAACAGATTCAGTGCATGCTTTTTATTGTTTTAGAACATGTCACATGCTTTTACTTAAAACCACCATTCGTGATTAGCGGGGATAGTTTTAAATGGACAAATGTTAGAGTTTACCAACGGAAATTTAATTCACTTTGTATTGAGGCGGAATGAAAAGTTTTATAGCTGTAAAAGTTATATTTTAGAATTAAAAGATGAAAGTTAATTTCAATACATGTATAATATTACATTTATTATTTTGTTGTAATGATCAGTCCTTTAAAGGATTTCTATTAAAACAATGTTTTTCATTAGCAAAATATACGAACACGAGAAACTAATATTTTCTGTTCGATTTCAGCTAGGTATTGCATTACAATAAAATATTTATTTCAACATTTTCTATATTTATCCTGTTTATTCCTTTGGTATATATATTCTAAATAATGAAATTGAACATTTATATGAGATGCATTGTAAAGGTTTTTTTTAAAATCTTATATGAAATTTCTCTATTCATTATGTACTATTAACTCATCTTGTCGATGGAATGAAAGCATACGCTATTTAAGAACACGATATAATCGTTTTTAACTATTTCTTGACTTCTTTTTATAGAATTTTCTACGTTCCTGGCAATACTGCCGCGGTTGACATGACCTATTTTTTCCTAAAGCAGATCCTTTAGTAAACTTAAGCCATAATCGATCCTATATTATGCATATCTTTTAAGAAGTTTTACTAATCAATCTTATTATTAAAGGATAAAAGATTATACCTAATCCACGGACCTTAACAACTAAAGGACCTAAGAACTAGCTACTACAAAGCGCATATATGTTTGAAGTACGTAGAGTTATATTTAAGATGTAAAATCCAATCAGGAAAGAGGCATAAAAAATCCAAGATTATATATTCGTAAAATGATATGCTATTATAAAAAATAAGGTAAATTTTCACTTCTATAAAACCCAAGTATACTTTTACACCGAATCAATGTACGGCTGATTTTGTAACACGAATAAAGTAAAATGAATGTATACATGAAAACTTACATGAAAACAAAAGCTATCAGAAAAACAATATACATAACACTTGTGTCATCCGGAGCACCTGGTCTAAATTCCATTGCAATTACTGTTTTAATTGTGGTATATAACTATTTTCTTTTGAACTGAAAGCACAAGAAAACACACATTTAGTGACATACCTGAAAAAAATTAAGATTTTGCGAGCACTCCATTTTTCGCATGCTTATTACTCTCGAAAATAAATATCTTGTAATTGTATGATGAATCTGAAGCCGAGAAAAAGTTTTACGTTTACAATTTTTATTATAATGTTCGGATGAAAAATTAAGTTATTGTTATCGCTTTAATTTTTTGCCATGACATATTTCTTTTAAAATATAACAAAATTGGTTTGTACGTTTTTCGATTGCAAACAAAAATAGAAGTTCCAACAATTTCAGAAATATTTGTATAAGCTAAATTTATACAGGATTTGCAGTTTCACAGTCATTCCTTAACTAAGATTTTCCATAACTTCTATTTAGCAAATTCACATTTTTAAATTACAAAGTTTTTGATAAAACTAAATACAAATTTACAAGCTTGTCGTGATCTTCACTGAAATGACATATTAAATAACTAAATATCTAACCAATTAACAATAATCAGATTACAAATTTGCCAGATTTAGTCGAGGAAAAACTTGGTTAACGGAAAATTATAATAATAATAATGATAATGATAATTTTAATTATAATAAAAGAAAACTAAAATTAAAGCAAACTTACCTTAACCAAAACAAGCAATAACATGACAAAACAAACAAATGAGAAAAATAGACGTTTGATAAAGGTATATACCCAAGATATAAGCATCTATTACCAAATCATTGATTAAAAAACTCCTGACTTTGGACGGGCCTTGGGTACGCTGATTTTTTTTAAAATAGTGTCAAGTGACTTTACTCAAGTACTTGTGTAGGATACGTATAATTGGTTCTTATAACCTAAGTTAAGAAAATCAATTTATATTAAATATATTTTTCTGTGATTTTAGTTTACAGGCAGGTTTGATGAAAGAGTCGTGTATCAGATGTAACTGACATTGACAAATATTAAAAACTGGTATTTATGACATCTAAATAAATGAGATACACTCAATATGTCTTTTATATTTTTTTTATTTTCTTACAAATCGAAGTATTTATTACATCTTCTTTAGCTTTAGATTTTTCCACAATATCTTTTCCTTTGGTGGAGGAGGGGGGGGTTATATAAAATATTTACATTTATTACATTAAGAACATGAAAAACAAGTCCATATAGGACTTTTAGAGAATTTTATTCAATATCCATGTCATAGAAAGAATTGAAAAATTTTATGGCTGATGATAATGTTAAGTTCAAAATTTCAATGTGACATTTTTTATCAAATTTGATCGAAGAAAAAAACTAATTTTACTGCAGATTATTTCGCATGGCAATATTTATACGATCAAACAAAGTATGATTTTATACCATCGAACTGTTTTGGTATTCCATATCTTTAGTGTTGTGGTTATTTCCTATGCATTGCATGCATGTGCGTGTTATTCCCCTGCATTTTTTATTTTTCCAGATAATTATTTTTCTTTGAAAAAAAGCTTATATGACAAAGAGTCATTAATCTTATATTTGGATGATTAGTGTCAAGGAATGCTATTGACATCAATATATAAATTGAACTGTTCTAATAGATAGATCTATCTCCGGAGAATTGCAGTTTTATCTTTTCCAACTTTCTTAGTCATTACACATTCTTTTATAGTGATAATTATCTTATAATTGATGAAGTCTTTTGAAATCATGGTAAAAGTGATCCTCAAGGATACATAACAATGATCCTCGAAGGACCACGCTGACAAGTTTGTTTGAAAGAAATAAGCTTGAACGTAATACCGAGAGACTGAAATTTTAAAACTAATTCAATCGTCAAAAAGAGTTTAATTGGTTTATTCTTTAGTAATTTTTAAGCCAAGTGTGTTACTGGTGTAGCCATAAATGATTTTCAAACACAGAGGTTTTCATATATTTCAATATTTGTAAAATACTGTGCTTTTCTTGTGTATTGTAATGATTGTAAAATACTGCGCTTTTATTGGGTCATTTCTTATAATTGTCAAACACTGTACTTATGTTTTTAGTAATAATTGTCAAATGCTGTACTTTTCTGGTGTCTTATGTAATCGGCGTCTTTACTAAATACAATATACCTTTAAAGATACACTGCATTGGAGTAAATGTCCAATGGTATGATTGGATCTCATATATATAAATATAAATATATATATATATATATATATATATATATATATATATATATATATATATATATATATATATATATATATATATATATATATATATATGGAAACAAAGCTTTTTTTTACTTTTTTACTGTTAATAAAAATAAGTTGGTTAATATAGAGGTTAAAAGTAAAGTACTATGTTTTAATCAAGGTAATTAAGAGACATCGATTGAATGTGCCAGATCAAAGAACGGGGGAAATACAACGTAATAATTAGAACTAATTAATCACCGTAGAACGTGTCATGGATTCCCTCGAGTGTTAACGGGAGCGCAATGAAAGAGGCCTGCTTAATTCTAAGCTTGTATTGGTTCCTAATGCCTTGTAATATTAGTTTTATATATGCATGTATGTATAAAGTTATTCTGATAAGCAAAGTTTGAAAATAAGTCCACGATTAAAATATAATGCACTATTCCGTTTTTCACTGAGAGCAGTGCTTTAACAGAAGATCATTTTTTAAAATAATTATTATTTTATTTTTATTATTTTTATTATTTCTATTTTTATTTATTTATTTATTTATTTATTTCTTTTTTATTTATTTATTTATTTATTTATTTTCATTTTATTTGATTTATTTATTTATTTTTGCAGTCCCTATGGTGTTTCACAAAATTACCAGGATCCCTGTTTTGTTTACACTAAATGATTATTTTGTTTTATCATTTAATATTTTAAGATGTTCTTTTTCGTCTTTCCATAGCAACGAAAGGTTTTCTTTCAACATTTTAAAGTTTAATGCGGATTTTCGACTACTAGCATTGTTTTTTATGCAACAATGGAAATTATCAGCAATAAGTACTGTAATAGGGAAATAGATTTGCAATAAATGGTGCACAATTAATTCGAATAAGAATTCCAGTTAAATCGTTACATGTACGACTTTTTTAAGGTCATTTTACAGGTTATTTTTAGACTCTTTTACCCGGATATATAAATGAAGGTTATTTTAAGACTGCAATGAGATTATATTTTAGCTGGATATATCAATGAAGGTTATTTTAAGACTGCAATGAGAATATATTTTAGCTGGATATATCAATGAAGGTTATTTTGAGACTACAATAGAATCATATTTTAGCTGGGTATATAAATGAAGGTTATTTTAAGACTGCAATAAGATTATATTTTAGCTGGATATATAAATGAAGGTTATTTTAAGACTGCAATAAGATTATATTTTAGCTGGATTTATCAATGAAGGTTATTTTAAGACTACAAAATATTATATTTTAGCTGGATATATAAATGAAGGTTATTTTAAGACTACAATAAGATTATATTTTAGCTGGATATACAAATGAAGGTTATTTTAAGACTACAAAAAGATTATATTTTAGCTGGATATATAAATGAAGTTTATTTTAAGACTACAATTAGATCTATTTTAGCAGGATATTTCAACGAAGGTTATTTTAAGACTACAATAATATTCATCATCTAAATGAAGGTTTTTTTAAGACTGCAATAAGATTATATTTTAGCTGGATATATCAATGAAGGTTATTTTAAGACTGCAATAAGATTATATTTTAGCTGGATATATCAATGAAGGTTATTTTAAGACTGCAATAAGATTATATTTTAGCTGGATATATTAATGAAGGTTTTTTAAGACTGCAATAAGATTATATTTTAGCTGGATATATAAATGAAGGTTATTTTAAGACTCAATGAAGGTTATTTTAAGACTACAATAGAATCATATTTTAGCTGGGTATATAAATGAATGTTATTTTAAGACTACAATAGAATCATATTTTAGCTGGATATATAAATGAAGGTTTTTTTAAGACTACAATAAGATTATATTTTAGCTGGATATATCAATGAAGGTTTTTTTAAGACTACAATAGAATCATATTTTAGCTGGATATATCAATGAAGGTTATTTTGAGACTACAATAGAATCATATTTTAGCTGGGTATATAAATGAAGGTTATTTTAAGACTGCAATAAGATTATATTTTAGCTGGATATATAAATGAAGGTTATTTTAAGACTGCAATAGGATTATATTTTAGCTGGATTTATCAATGAAGGTTATTTTAAGACTACAAAATATTATATTTTAGCTGGATATATAAATGAAGGTTATTTTAAGACTACAATAAGATATATTTTTAGCTGGATATACAAATGAAGGTTATTTTAAGACTACAAAAAGATTATATTTTAGCTGGATATATCAATGAAGGTTATTTTAAGACTACAATTAGATATATTTTAGCAGGATATTTCAACGAAGGTTATTTTAAGACTACAATAATATTCATCATCTAAATGAAGGTTTTTTTCAGACTGCAATAAGATTATATTTTAGCTGGATATATCAATGAAGGTTATTTTAAGACTGCAATAAGATTATATTTTAGCTGGATATATCAATGAAGGTTATTTTAAGACTGCAATAAGATTATATTTTAGCTGGATATATAAATGAAGGTTTTTTTTAAGACTGCAATAAGATTATATTTTAGCTGGATATATAAATTAAGGTTATTTTAAGACTACAATAAGATTATATTTTAGCTGGATATATCAATGAAGGTTATTTTAAGACTACAATAGAATCATATTTTAGCTGGGTATATAAATGAATGTTATTTTAAGACTACAATAGAATCATATTTTAGCTGGATATATAAATGAAGGTTTTTTTAAGACTACAATAAGATTATATTTTAGCTGGATATATCAATGAAGGTTTTTTTAAGACTACAATAGAATCATATTTTAGCTGGATATATAAATGAAGGTTATTTTAAGACTACAATAAGATTATATTTTAGATGGATATATAAATGAAGGTTTTTTTAAGACTACAATAGAATCATATTTTAGCTGTATATATCAATGAAGGTTTTTTTAAGACTACAATAGAATCATATTTTAGCTGTATATATATAAATTAAGGTTATTTTAAGACTACAATAAGATTATATTTTAGCTGGATATATCAATGAAGGTTATTTTAAGACTACAATAAGATTATATTTTAGCTGGATATATCAATGAATGTTTTTTTAAGACTACAATAGAATCATATTTTAGCAAGATATATAAATGAAGGTTATTTTAAGACTACAATAAGATTATATTTTAGCTGTATATATATAAATTAAGGTTATTTTAAGACTACAATAAGAATATTTTTTAGCTGGATATATCAATGAAGGTAATTTTAAGACTACAAAAAGATTATATTTTAGATGGATATATCTATGAATGTTATTTTAAGACTACAATAGAATCATATTTTAGCTGGATATGTCAATGTAGGTTATATCTATATATATATATATATATATATATATATATATATATATATATATATATATATATATATATATATATATATATATATATATATATATATATATAAAATATTAGTTAGTAAATTACTTTTTATATTAATATCGAGTTTCAGAATGTTTTGTTAGAGTTAGATACTAATGAAAGACAATATACATACTTGATATTACCTATCAAACAATCTAGACATCGTCCACGCTTGCTGTGTAGTCCACCTAGTCCAGTGTTCGAACCTTTTATATCGTCTCTTTTTTATTTCTTTAAAATATATTTTATAGTTTGTCCCCTTTTATTTACAATAATTCTATCAGCAAAAAACAAAATTGAATCATGCAGAGTTTATATGAAAACTATTGGAACTAGTTTCAATGCATGCATATGTAATAACGTTACGATCTATAATCAAGCCAATTGTCAATAACCATGTGTTTCCTATAGAATTTCTAAGTATAAAAAACAACATTGTAATGAATTAAAAACACAAAACTTTTATCATTTAAATGTAGACACTGCATTAGTTCATAGTGGAAAATCATGTACTTCAAAATTTACTCTTCACAATTACTGGTAATAATAGTGAGAAAGTGACCAATGACACATTTTTACATTCAGTTTTCATTGCCTGGTTACAACTTTGAGATGCCTATTTTCCGTCATGCTTCAACAGCCTCACTACTCAAAATCCTTTCAAATCTAACTAGAAACGATAAATATTAACAACATAATTTAGATGCATTTCATAATTTTGAAACACAAATAGAGAAGCACGTTAGGCAAAGATTTATTGGATTGCGTATAGAGGTCTCCCGAAGGTGTAACCTTTTTTCTTGGCATTTTCCCTATAGGCGGATCGCTCGGCGTATTGAGACTCATCCTTGACCTTTAGGCCACATTTTCTTTCTCTTTTTCTCTTTTGAAATTTTTCGCGTTGGCAACTCTCACAAACCACCCCCTTTTATTCGCCATCGTGCGGCTGTATAATCTTAATGCAGAATTAAATGATGTATTTGTTTAGCAGACATGTTGTAATTGAATTAGAATTTTGGATAAGTTATCAGATCATTGGTAGTTCTATGCCCGTTAATAATTATGAAACTTTAAAATGGCTCAGTAGTCATGAAATAGATAGATATATATATAAAAAAAATACCAGTTGAATTTTGATGTGCCAGATGTGCACATTTCGGAAATTCATTCCGCATCAGTGGCACTAAGACTGAAAAGTTTGATAATAAAACACATAAGCCAAACAGTTGGAAATTAATGAATCTAAAGTTCCAAAATTATATAAATCCAAATCCAGCTAAGGAATGCTTTGCATTAGGGAACAAACCTTAATTTTAAACAAATTGTACAATTTAAAGCAGCTGAAAATTTTGCTAAATGGTACAGTTTTGACAACACAAAGTACTGCCTACTGAGTTATGGATACCCTCGGGGAGTTTTATTCCACCAGCAGCGGCACCCGTTCAGGAGTAGTAAATATATAACAAAAATACCAGTTGAATTTTGGTGTGCCAGATGTGCACATTTCGGAAATTCATTCCTCATCAGTGACACTAAGACCGAAAAGTTTGATAATAAAACACATAAGCCAAACAGTTGGAAATTAATGAATCTAAATAGATCTTAGCTGCTGTTGCCAATATTTTCTAAAAAGTTATAGGTGGTGTGATTTTAGCATATAAAGTGCGGAATCAGATATTACTTTATAATGGTATTTGTCTGTGTTACGCCGGCGGAGAATTGTAATTTTATTGTATGTACCAAATCGTTAACACGTGACTTCCATTGTTTCTATCTATAATTAATTGATCATCTATACTACGTAAAATACCATTTAGATTATAAAATTAGACAATATCACTGCCATTCAGATGCTACATGGAGGTCATTGTTTTATGTTATTTGTCGATTCAAGACACGTTTAACTTATCTATTTTTGACTTTGTCAATCCTTTTTTCATGACTTTGTTATTTTAGAGACAACATATTTAATTACTACGATTAACTGGGTATTGGTGGGAAATCACAAAAAGGAATTCCTTGACCAATCAGAATTTTATTTGAATTTCGGGAAACTAGTGAAAAAATATTTTAGGGCTGGAGATATAGATGAAAATTTTTTTTAAAAAAAATCCGTTTTTTACAAATTCAAACTGAGGTATTTTCTACTCCGAGTGCTAAATCTTATACAATTTAATACACGCTAAGGCCACATGCGTGTAAACAGCTTGGAATATAAAATTGCAAGTTATTTTAGTACAACTGAAGCTATTTACAAATGAACTAGTAGTTAAAAAACATTCAAGGATAATAACATAATTACTCCAATTACACAGTATGAATTACATGTTTTTCCCATTCTTTCATTTTTTCCCCAAAAAAATTAATGTCATTTCTTATTATTAGATTTATAAATTGTTTAAAATAGTATAGAATGAAAAAAGTAAAATAAGAATGATACTTTAATGACTGAAAATATGGCATCGCCATGGCGTTGGGGGTATACGCGTGTGTGTCGCCTATGACAACAAAACGTCGAATCATTTTTATTTTTAGAAAGGTCGAACCAATCAAAATGCTTATAACATTTTTATTTATTGTAGGTTAAGTTTTTGAACTTTTTCTTATATACTCATGTTTAAAGCTATTAAAAGAACAATATTGTTAGTGCCAAAAGAAACATTTAAGACAAAATTTCAGTGATATTGGATGGCAAAAATACACTTTGTTTTGTTAACAGTGCTGATTCTTTAAATATGACACTACTTTGTCTATATTGTAATAATACCCTACACATTGTAGCCTTAAGCTTATCCTTCTTTATGACATTTTTTTAGAAGGTACTTAATATTTGCCTTTGATCAATTTTAGGCATCATGGCAAGTAATATAGGTTTATATATAACAAGTTTATATAAGTAAGCACTACCTCGTGATTATACAACCACTGCTTAAAACATTCCGCTTCGGGGAATCTAATAAAATAAATTTTTTTTCCAAGTTAACTGACACCCCTTGAAATAGGCGCTGACCTTAAAAATCATTTCAATTGCTAAATCATGTCTATATAGAAAGATATCGAAATAACTAACTCAATGTTGACTTCTGAAATGTGTTCAAAATGAGAAACTTCTTTATTTTCTGTTAGTCTACTAGACCTATTCTTGTATATGGCAATGTTCTATTGGACATCTACCCTCAACAGAATGTTTACTTCTGAAATGTGTTCAAAATGAGAAACTTCTTTATTTTCTGTTAGTCTACTAGACCTATTCTTGTATATGGCAATGTTCTATTGGACATCTATCGTCAACAGGATGCTGACTTCTGAAATGTGTTCAAAATGAGAAACTTCTTAAATTTCTGTTAGTCTACTAGACCTATTCTTGTATATGGCAATGTTCTATTGGACATCTATCGTCAACAGGATGCCGACTTCTTAAAAGTGTTCACGACGACAATGTTCTAAAAATACTCTTTTCATTGAACTCGAGTTAAATCCGTAGAGGCCAGTCAAAAGAAACATAAATTACTCACTTTTAATAAATCTGTTATAGTCATCTCCAAGCCTATTTAAAGTATATCATTTACAGTTTTTAACCATTTCTTTTTATCCTTTCAACTGCACTTCCGATTACAATAAAATCTGCAGATTTAATTGCATCTTTCATATTTGAAATCGAATGCCCCTTTTGTACAAATTAACAAACCTTGTTTGAAATTTGGTTGTGCAGTTAAGTATATATAGATCACTTGAGCAATCTCGAAAAATCCAAGCAATCTAAAGCATTAACTTTTCGACCACTATATTAAGAACGATCCATAATGCTCGATCTAAAGATAATCAACACTCAGTTTTGCCTTGTAGCTCTCTCACACCATCAAACCACAAGCTGAAATTATTTAATTCTAATATTCCATAACTTGCTACGGATTTCTCTTACTGTCGTATTTTACTCTTAATAATTCAAACAATGCATATGTTTGTAAATACTTCCCAAAAATATCAACCGAGCCACTTTCAAGATGTTTTAACGTAAACTGAGGCCCCTCTAGATTCGAGGTAATTGGCAATCCCTGACCTTGATTTAAAAAAAAAAAGCTTTAAATTGTTATACCTTAGCCCTGTCTAAATTAAGCCATGCCAACCAATTGACCCCAGTGCCAAAATGATGCCAATGTCAAAATTATGCCATTCGAAATGTAACCAGTGTCAATATGATGTCATTCTTAAAAAAGCCAATGTCAAAGAGCAAAACCATGACTTAGTG